>NDGN011558588.1:23566-42033 GCA_002564285.1 Tympanoctomys barrerae | reverse complement strand
AACCTCCTCGCTGTCCACCTGGGAGGTGGAGCCATGGAGACCAAAGAGAGCCCGGAGGGAAAGCTGCCCCACTCCGACGACGACAGGGGCTCTTGGCTTGAGAGGCCCGGAGCTCAGGCCCAGCCCGGACCGGTCGCTGCTCTCCATCCCTGGCGGCTGCGATTCCGGGGCATCTTTCCCAGCCTTCTCAGCATCGGGTTTCCACCACTTCGACCATCCTGTGATTTCTCCTTTTAAGCAGAGCTGAGCTATTTTCCTCCGTATTTTACAGCTGCATTTTATAGCTTCAAAATTAAGATCCATTTGCCATTGAGCGGAAACTGTGAATCTGTTTTTTTCTCTCGGGCACAGACTCTTAAAGGGTAGCTCCATCCTGTGGTGCGGGAAGACGGTTTGTGTGTTAGACAACTGTAGAAAATTCAGAATATCACCGATGATGGCAGCTAGCGCTTACGGAGCACCTGTTACCTCCTCCCGCCCGTTCTCAGTGTTTCCCTCGGTCGGCGTTCTCTTAAGGATGGTTTCTGGTTCTTTTCTACTCATTTATTTGTTGCTTGGATTTTTGAGACGGGGTCTTGCTTTGTAGTTCTGGCTGGCCTTGAGCTCACTCTGGCCCGGTCCAGGCACGTAGGGCCTCTAGACTTCTGCCAGCCAGGGCCCCAGGGGTCAGGTCTGGAGTTTACTGCTGGAAATCTGTGCGGTCCTGGTTGTGTTTCTGGTCTCCTGCTGTCCCTTGTCTGAAGATGGAGGTGCTTCCGAGGTGTTGTGGGCAGGGGAGGCCCATCTGGGAGCCTTGGGGAGGGCTGACCTTGTGCTGGATCCTGGGGGAATGTGCGGAGTGTTACCTGCCCCAGTGGGGACTGCAGCAACACCAGCCTGCCCGTGACAGCCTGGAACGTCCCCTCCTGCTGCCCCGTGCAGCAGCTGCTTGGGCGTGAGCTCCCGCTGGCCCTCAGGAGAATCACACTCTGAAGGCAGGAAAACTTTGTTGCAGGCCTTGCAGAACCCCCGAGGAGCAAGTTACAATCCTAGGCCTTGTGTCTCAAAGCTCTGCGCCTCTGAGTCCACAATCAGTCTTAAACAGAAGGCGCATCCCAGTTGGGCTGCAGTAATAATTGAAGATGTCCCAAGCCAACAGCTGTGCCCCCTGCAGGGCCAGGCATGCTCTGCAGGGGTCCAGCTGCACAGAGCCCCCAGCAGCCTCCAGGAGAGAGTCTACCCTGGATCCCAGCTGGCCAGCAGGAGTCTGACCCGGAGCCCCGCCCAGGAGGGCAAGCAGTTTCCCTGTGAATCAGCTTGACCTTCCTCTTCCTAGGCGGTTGCCTGTCCTTAGGTTGCCAGTCCTCAGGCTCTGTGCCTCAGTCTCTTCTGTCTAGAAAGGGAGGGACAGGCAGGGAAGGGGGAGAAGAGATGGGGTAGGGGCGGGGCAGGGGGAGGCACTGGCAGAGGAGGGGGCGGGGAAGTCCCCCGCCCGAGCTCCGCCAGGTGTCGCAGGAGCAGGCTTGGCCGCCAGGTGGGGCCCGCGCCTCGGGAACCGACCTCAGCCACGGGTTTTGTCCTTGGGTATTGTCCCTGGAATGCCCAAGCCTGGGTATGCTTGGAGCAAAGAGCAGGTTCCTTCCACCCCCTACTGTGCTCCGGGCCACTCTGCACTGCATAAGAAGATGGAACTCAAGCTCTTCCCGGCCAGCAAGGCAGCCCTCTGCATGGCCACCAGGATGCGGAAGCCCTGGGGATGGCAGCCCCTTCCAGAGCCGGCTCAGCACTGCTCCTGAGAGCTGGCGGGAGGTGCTGCTGCACAGTGCAGCTGCAGGTTGCCTGAATGTGTCAGGAGCACGCGTGTCAGGATTCCTATGGTGGCCATGTGCACACACACATACAGCTTCTGTCCTCGGTGGCTATTTAGTTAGTGCCACAAAGCATGAGCCCTGGAGGGCATTAGCTAGCGCAGACTCCCAGGCAGGCCTTGCCCCAGGTCCCGGGGACCGTGTAGCACGGTGTCTCACAAGACTTCCAGGTCATTGCTGCTGAGGACCCAGCTTGTTTGCTTGAGAAGCCCCACCACTCTTGGCCTGTGCCCCCGCAGGGCCGGGGCCTCCTCTCCTGAGCTGTTGTGACGCATTAGGGAGGGGCTCAGTGAGTTCGGCGGCAGCCAAGCCCACCCCAGTGTCGACATGCTCGGCTCAAGCTCCTGGAGACGCGGGCTGAGTCCTGCGTAGAGCGGTAGGGCGCGGTGCTCTTGGAAAGCGAGCTGCCCCTGGTGCCACCCACACCTGCTAGCTCCTCACAGAAGGCAACTTCTGAGTGCTGTCCTGCGCTCGGGGACTCTGTGGTGACATGGCCTTGCGTGGGATGGGCTGAAGCATCTATTCTGCAAAGCTGGTCCCGTTTGGCCTCCCTGAACCCTGCTGAAGCCTCATGAGGCGGAGTGAGTAGAAAGAACTCAGAGACAGAAGGTCTCCCCTGAGCAGGACAGGAAAATGGCTCGGCGCGCTCAGCTCCTTTGGCGGCATCTTCACGCCACAGAGACCCCGCCACTCTCCTTTGCAGGCTGCCCTTCCAGGCCGTCAGGGCGCTGCCCAGGCCCACGCGGCACCTCTCTGGGCTGGGCGCGGGCCTGGCCCGCACTTGTGTGCTCGCCAGTTCTGTTCCTCACTGAGAACAGCTTGCTGTGTTTGTGTAAACACCTGGCATCAAACTCTGCAGGAAGAAGCACAAGAAATAAGCGCCAGGCCCGGCCCAGGCTCCCCCAAGGGGTGCAGTCCATCAGCAACCGGGGTGCCTTGGGGGCCTCAGGTGTGCGCTTCCAGGGTCCTCTCAGATGGGCAGCCTTCCCAGGGGGTGGCCTGAGGCTGCGCTCGCTCAGCTCAGCTCTGGGAAGGCCTCGACCGCACGCGTCGCTGTGCCTGGCATGGGCAGGATGCACTGCTTGTGCCAGGGTCCTGGCTCTGGAACACGGGCCCCGAGCGTCCCACTCCTGACGCTGCCCACCCATGGCCTGAGGTTTCTATGGGCCCAGGGCCTGCAGCCTCCCGAGGCCGCTGTCCTGGTGGCTGGGTCTGACTGGCGGCTGCGAGGCTGCACCTTGTGGCTGCAGGTGGGATTCAGTTTCTGCAGGGCCAGGGCTGCAGCAGCCAGCATGGCCACAGGGAGGCCACCGTGAGGTGGGTGGCTTCCTGAGGGTCCCGGCCTGGCCCTTGCCTGCCGGGGAAGCAGGGCCCGGTCCCAGCCACTGTGGTCTGTGCCTGGCATCTTCTTGTGGGTTCTCCCCAGCGGCAGAGGACAGCATCCTCGGGAGCACATGTCTCCACGGAGCCCTGCCCAGCAGGGGCCCTGGGGGAGCGGGTGCCGGCTCAGCCCAGCCAGGCTTCGTCGGATCTGAGCGCAGGGAGGGCGGAGGGCGGCTGCAGGAAGTGCTGTCCCCCAGCCGGTGCCTCACTCCCTGCCTGCCAGCCTTTCTCAGCAGCCACTGGTTGTGCCCGGTGCCCACCCAGATCTCTCTTGCTCTGTCGAGGGCTTTCTTCTTTCAGATTTCCTAGATAAAAAGGAGTAATGTATCACAACCTACTCCTACAAACTCTGTCGTTCAGGGTTTTGTCATAAAATACCGTGCAAGGCCCTGGGTTTCGGCCAAAGTCCTCACATCAGATAAATCAAAGATACAACTGGCATCATAAAATAATATACCCAAGCTCTGGCCTCTCAAATAATGTTAATACAAATGCTGGTCTGCCATGAGCTGGGAATAAATATGTTATGTTTTTATCGTGAAAAGAGCACCAGTTTACTCTGAAGTGTATACATAATACATAAAAATATAATTCCATCTTCATAAATACTGCAGTTTATATTGCTAGCTGTAAAAGGCATTCAATGTTTAATTAACAAGAATTTTGAGAATATGTGGGATTGTTTCTAGGTGGCCCGGCACTGTATACCAGCCCAGCCCTCGGGCGGGGGGCTCAGGCGGGCCTTGTGGGGCCTGGCCCCGGCTGGGCCTGCGTGAGGCTCTACCCTGAGCTGCCCTATGTGTTAACTCATTTAATCCTTTTGGCACTGGGAAGCAGCGGCTGCCACCACCCCGACACAGGGAAGGGGTCAGGGTGGCCTGAACTCCTGTCGTCCCTCCCACGGTGGGCGGAGGCAGGTGCGACGAGGTGGCTCCTGGCTCAGCTCAAGGCTTACATGAAGGATGATAAATAATGAATGCTCCCCTCCTCTCCCTGAGCACTCTTTAATGCCAGAATAATTCTAATTTTCCTAATTAGGAAGGGCTTTGATATTAAGCTGCTCGGCAGGCGCCTGCTCGGTTCTGCGCCCTGCCTGTGAGCATCCATCAGTGATGAGCAGGAGCAAGAGATGGCCCAGGCGCAGTGTGGGGCCGGATGAGACAGAATCCAGGGCCGTACCACCCCTCTGCCCATCATTGGACCCAGGCTGGTCACCGCCCTTCACAGGCCACATAGAGTGCGCAGCACCACAGCCGAGCGAGGCTGTGCGGAGAGATTCAAACACAGACCCCACCCCGGAGCCCAAGTGCCCTCCCTGCACCAGGTTCGCAGGACCCACACAGCTGAAGCCCCCAGGTCCTGGGCTGTGTGCGAGGCCTGATCCCAGAGCAGGGCGGCTGCAGGACCCCCAGCTGCGATGGGCAGAGAGGAGAGTCCTGCTTCTTCAGCCACTAGCGAGACAGAAATGGGTCTTGTCGATCTAAAGAAGGAAAGGGATGGAGGGCAGCAGATGGCGCTGTGTGCTACGCAGAGGGTCATCCTCGTGTGCACGTGTGTGTGCAGATCTGCCTCTGTACACGTATGTAAAAGCCTGTGAGTGTAAGCGTGTGCACAGAAGTGAGAGCTTACATGTGTGACTGTGTCTCTAGGTGTGTGCTCAAGTCTGCATACGTGTGTGCGCATGTGTGCACTCATCCGTGTGCACGCCCCTGTGCCTCATTTCTCCACGCCAGCCCTCGCACTCGCCCCTACCCTTGCCGCCAGCTTTCCAGCTGTTGGATGCAGATGCTGACGCCAACAGTACAACTTGGCTTATTTATTTGGCACAGTCACAAACTCCTGGCAATCAGGACAGGCTTACTAGGCTCGTGGTTGGCTGCTCTAAGGCAGGGGTGCCGTGGGAGAGGGGTGGAGGGGTGTGAGGAGCGGAGCCGCTCAGTCTGTGGGGTCATGAGACAGAGCCGTGAGGCAGGCCGGGGGCTGAGTGTTGTGCCGGGGTCGTACCTCTGGGCACACGTCGGCCCTGCTTCCCTAACCTAGCGGAGTCCTTAATGCAAGGAACTCGTGGGCTGAGGAGCGGTCATCACACCCCCCTGCAATCCCTCTACTGGGGGAGGAGAGAAAGGCAGGGAGGAGGAGACAGGAGTGACGCAGACCCTGGCTTCTGCCCGCCCTTGTCAGGTCCCCTCCACCTACTGTGTCTGTCTCTCTCCCTGTCACTCATTTTTCTGTAGGAGTTTGTTCACCTGGCCAAGAGGCTGGTCAGTGAGCCTGCGCTGGAGAAGGAGCTCATAGCCAACGGCAAGGCCTACGTGAGCAGGCTGCACTCCTGGGAGGTGGAGAGGGACACCTACCAGCACCTCATTCAGAAGCTCGAGGGGGACATGGAGGACTAAGGAGGCCACAGGACAGCATGGGACACTGCGGCCCTGCCCTCCTGTGCCACCCTGCCGCCCTACAGGTGCCTGTGTCTTGCGCAGGCCCCTGCTGGAGGTGCTCAGGGGCTGGGCTGGGGCCTGGGAACCGCCTCACTTCTGGGAAACCTGAGCCACCACCACAAGGCAGACCCCCGCCTTGTCTCTGGGTGACTGACACCCACCGTGCCAGTGCCATCAGCAAGAGCCACACCTGGGAGCGGCTGTGGACGGGCTGCGGCCCACTCCTCACTGTCCATGGCGCGGAGGCAGGGTCTCTCTGCAGCCCCCAGGGCAGCACCCAGTACTGGGAGGCACTTCTGGTGGCACCAGGTGGTGCCCGAGTCTCTGGGTCTGGGGTGGGCCGTCCTTCCCTTTCTGCCTTGGGGGACCACGGACAAGTGTCCTGCCGGTCACAGACTGGCCTGGCATGGCACTCCAGGGGACACCGGTACTGTGAGTGGCCTGGCCATGTTCCCAGCCTCTTTTGATTCAGGGAATCAAAAGAGTGCGGGTTTCACTCAGACTCGGGGAACCGGGAGGGACGAGGCCCGCACACCCCCTCCATGGTGTGGCTTCCGGCTTCTCAGCCTCATTCTGGGAGGGCAGCAGAGCCGGCAGCTTGCTTTAGGGGCGCAGCCCCCATTGCCCCTGTTCTTGGATGCCTCTGGGCAAAGGTGCCTGGATCCTGAGCCACACAGCCCTCACCCTGCGCTGGGGTCGGGGACAGTCACATTTCAGGAAGGTGGGCATGGGCCTCACTCCTCCCGGCAGGGCAGTGCCCCTTTCTCTTGGCTTCAGGGCTGGCATAGGTGGGAGGGACAGGACCTCGGTCCTGAGTCTAGAGTAGCCAAGGCCGCCCTGAGAGAAGCCCCTGGGTCAGTGCCACTGAGACCCCCTCCACCCACGCTGCTGTTTATTTCCCGGGGGACAGGATGGGCGCCACCGTGCTGGCATGGCTGGCTGTGCCCTCCATGAAACCTGCACACACGCAGTCGCTCTCAGGAAGCTCAGATTGGAGGTGAATAAAGTGTGTCACCACACACCCCACAGCAGTCCTCTGTTCCTGCAGGAAGCCGCCTGTGCCAGGGTGGGCCACACTGGCCTGGCCCATGCGGAAGAGGAGAGGCAGAGGCTGGGAGTCCCTGAGGGGCTGCAGGGCCGCCGGGTTTCCTCGATGCATGAACCTGGGTGGCTGCAGCAGGGGCAAGGGTCACTGTACTCTGGCTCTCTGTGGCGAGGTCCCATCTAGAACAGGGCCCCCTGAGAAAGAGGGGAACCTCAGATTCACAGTCCCCATCCAGGGCATGCCGCCAGGAAGAGTCCCCAGGTTCCCCCCTAAAGGCCATGCCCCTCAGTAGCACCACCCGGGGGCCCGAGGCTTTACAACCAGGCTTGTGGGTGACTCTCAAGGTCCAAATGAGCCTGGCCTGCTAGTGTTTGCCTGTAACCCTTGCACTCTGGGGGTGGAGGCAGAGTTCGTGCCCAGCCTTAGTGAGATCCTGTCTCAAAAAAAAAAAAAAAAAGATAAAAAGGTTTTTTTGTTTGTTTGTTTGTTTTTTAAGGAAACAGGCTGGCAAGTTAATTAAATGAGAAGGCCCTGGGTTTTGTAAACCTACCTCATAAATCCTTTACATATTTGTATATATCTTTTATATTAACTGTTACTCTAGAGAACCTTAATTGATATACCAAATGAGGACACTTATAACAATCAAAGAAAAAATTACTTTTCTTGTAGGGCCTCACTAGGTAGCCAAGGGTAGCCTTGAACTCTTGGACCTCCTCCTACCTCAGCCTCCTGTGTGCTAGGGTTACCTACGTGAGCCACTGTACCCAGCTGATGAATTTAGATAGCAGTTATCAGTGCCCTTGAGCCAAGCAGGACTAATTTGGAATATTGTCAATTCAGTAGGCTGGGGCCTGCGCGATTCTTAGGCAAGTGTGGGGACCTGGGTTCTATCCCCAGTGCCTCCTGCCTCGCCGGCCCGCCCCCAGGAGCGCTGAGCCCTGGAGACCAGACCTGGTGGTGCAGGCCTATAATCCCAGCTCTGGGGAGGCTGAAAACAGGAGGATCACTAGGCGTCCCAGTTGCATAATGAGACACTGTACCAAATACATAAACTAAAAAAAAATTCAATATGCTGATTAAAAGCAAGATCAAGATGACTGAGTTTTTTAAAAAGATCCAAAGTGGAGCACAGAGCCTCTGAACGGTGCTTCGGCAGCGGCCTCCCTGGTCTCCGCACGGTCAGCCCAGCCGCATCAGCGCTGGCCCAAGGAGCCCGCGGGCTGGCCTTGTTGGCCTCGGCGCCACGGGGGCCTTGAGTAGGGCCCAGGATTGCGCAAAGGAAGGCCCTTCCACAGAGAGGCTCGTGGAGCTTTTTTAAAAAATTGTTCTCTAAATTTTTAAAAATATTTTTGTTCATTTTAATGAGGACTGCGCTTTTGTACTCAAAAATGAACCCGAAATTGAGAAAATCGGTTCACTGTTTAACCAAATTTAGTTGTGTAGATAGTTGAAATTATGAGAACAGAGCCAAGAAATACTCCTCACGCACACACGCGCACACATGCTAGCACACACGCACACGCACACGGGCTGCTCACCCGTGGCATTCCCGGGGCCCCCCACCCGCCCTCCGCTCAGCCGCTGGGTCCTTCCGCCCACGCAGCCTCGCGCCGCCGGTGGTCCAGGGGCTCTTCAGCGCACGTGTCGTCAGCATCCCCAATTCCGGTTTCTTTTCCAACGTTTTCCACCCTCTTCTCTCGCACACTGGTGTGATGTTAGTATTTTAAATGCTGCAAGCGACTCTTTCTTCATGAGGATCGACTTGACACGGAATGAGAGGCTCAACGCGCTTGCCACACGGACCACCAGCTGCATCTGGTGTGGAGCGGAGGCCCAGAGTGCTGCTGCGGGCGACACGGGGCTCAGCCCGCGGTGTCGTGGGCACCGTCCTCACACTGCAGGCTGCTTGCGCACACTCGGCCCGGCCCGGGCCGTCCTTCCTGCACACAGGACTTTGGCCCCCTTGCTCAGTTCGAGGGTTGCCTCCCTGCTCAGAAGTCCAAAATAAACAGTCGTGTATACAAGAGAGGCGGGCCTGTCGCCCCAAGTACAGTGCGCCGCTGCCTGGGTCAGTTCCTCACCGCCGGCACACGCTATCGCCAACACCCATGACCCTCGTGGCTCTTGGAGGACTCAGGCCATTGTTGGCTGCTCCGAGGCAGGACCGCAGGGCGGGAGGGCCTGCGGAGCACCCCTGCACACACTATGGGGACCAGGAAGCCCAGCGAGAGGGGAGGAGTCCGGAGGCAGGGCCACCCACAGGCCACACCCCCAGGGACCGCCTCCTGGGCCAGGCCCGGCCTCGTGGTAGCACGCTCAGCTGCGTGTTATCCGTGGATGAGCATAGCGTTCTGGGGGCCAGTCACCTTCCCGAAGCCGCACCACTGAACACAGGAGGCTTTGGGGGACCCCAGCTCTACAGCGGGGCACCGTCTAAGCCGGGGTCCTCCATGGACCCTGAGACCCACCACCCCCTCCTGAGGGCTGTAAGCCAAGACTCACCCTGATGCAGCAGCACAGACGCATGCCGTGGGCCAGAGCAGAGGGCTCCTCCCTCGCAGGGCAGGTCCGGCCTGCACTTGACCTCCCGTGGCCAAGTTGGCTGCAAGGCAAGGCCGCACAGGGAGGTTTTTGTTCCAAGCAGCTGCACGCCGACCGAATGGACCATCAGGATCCCTAACAGAAAGAAGGGCGGGTGTGTGTTTGGGGTGGCTCCCTGTGGCCTGACCGCAGCGCTTGAGATAAGCTGGTTGTAGGTCCCGGCTGTGGTTCCAGGACCCTCCTTGGCATTCATCACCGAGTACCTTTTAGTGCCAAGAATGGTGTTTCCTCTGTGTTTCCATCAGCCCGGAAGGTCACCACGACTCGGCATCTTCCTCCTCCATGTACTCATTTGTATTTCAAGCTCCACCAGCTTGTGGTGTCAACACCTCTGACCTTGTGGGTTCCAAAGAACACTTAGTGCAACAGCACGTGAAATAAGCATGTTGACGAGGCGTGGACACTCGGGTCTCTCCTGGGTGAGTGGTGGGGAACCCATAACACAAATGCTTGCTGTTTTCCTCATAAGGCAAGAGATGTTGGGATGATGAGATAGCTCAGCAGACTAAGCGCCTGCCTAGGCAAGTGCAGGGACCAGGGTTCAATCCCTGGCACCACATGGCATGCCAGCCCCACCCCCAAGTGCACTGAGTCAGCCACGGAGACTGGGTGTGGTGGTGTACGCCTGTAATCCCAGTGCTGGGGAGGCTGAAAACAGGAAGATCACTACAAATTCTAGCTGCATAGTGAGACCCTGTACCAAATACATTAAAAAAGCATGTTAACGTATGAGCTGTTTTGTAAATGGAAATCTCAGAATTCTGGTTTAATTGCAGTGATGGTCTTGGCCATGCTCGGTGGGTTTTGGGCTGCAGCTTCCAGTACTCATTGCTAAGAGGCTCGCCACCGCTGGTCCAGATGTTCTTGGTGGCCGCCCAGGTGAGGGCGTGTGCACACTGTCACTTGGGAGCAGGTCTTGGGCATGGACATCATTCTGAAAGGGCCAAGAGTCAGAGTCTGACTGACACTGACCACCGGCTGCAGCAGGTGCAGAGCTGAGCACCCAGAGGTGCTGCTGCCGACAACACGGGGCTCAGTCGGCAGTGCCTGGGCACCGTCCTCACACGACAGCCTGGCTGGGCACCCGGCCTTGTGCGGCCCATCCTTCCTGCACACAAGACTTTGGCCCCCTTGCTCAGGGGACCTCCCTTTGGAGGTCGCCTCCCTGCTCTGCTCCGAGACCTGGAGCTGGGTCTCTAGCAGGAGGGTGCAGACGGTCCTGGTCTCCAGGGCCGACTTCACTCTGGGTCCCAGGGGGCCTGGGTCACCACCCTTCCTGGATGCACCACGGAGTCGCTGGGCCAGACCTTGTTCTTGAGGTTGCGGGTGCAGCTGCCAGCAAAGCAGCCATCCCCTGCCTGGGAGGCCGGGCCCTGCTGGAGTCCCAGCAGGTGCAGGCGCCAGTGTGCGCTTTTGACCTGGACCAAAGGAGTGAGGGCCCCAGACCTCCGGGGATAGGAAGCCCCGGCAGCATCTCCAGAGAAGCCCCCACCCAAGGGCCACCTAGATTTTCTGAGCCATCCCCTCCCTGTACAGGGGCTTTGGGTGGAAATGAACACAAAGAGCGAGTGCCTGGGGTGGGGGCGAGCAACAGTGAAAGGACACTGCAGTCTGGCTTAAAGTGGTGATTTTACAACCTACCCCTCCTTTAAGGCCTCTAAGCAGTCCTTGAACAGCCAGGCAGACTGAGATCTTTGGGGGAAAAGAAAGATCCAACTCTGCTGCATTACAAAAGCTTTTTCCCTAACAAAGAAAAGCCATCAAGGCCAGCTCAGCCCTGCAGGAATGGCTGGGAAGTCCCCAACCTGTGGAGCCTCAGCCCTCAGGCAGCCTCGCTGCCACCTCGGCCGCCAATGGGCCTTACCTTCCATGTCTGCAGAAACCTCTCAATTGCAGAGTTATCTGGAAGAAGCCTGCAAAGCCTCCCGCTCTGCCGGGCCTCACTTTCTGTGCTGCTTCCCTGGCCTCAGTCCACGCAAGGCTCCATCATGTGGCCAGCAGCGACGTGTGCGCTGACTTACAGAACAGCTGTGAGTCGGACTCAGTTGCCATCAAATGGGGCTTCCGCTCCAGTTCTGTCCCCTGCAGCAAGGTCGATGGAAGCCCCACTGCATGCCAGGTGCGCTGTGCGCATCCTGGGGGTGCTGGCAGGGTGGAACCCCTCCCCCGATCTGCACCCTGGCACATGGATAGCTTCCTAAATGCAACCTGGCTCACTGGACACCCTCCTGGTGCCACTCTGCTGCGAGGACCATGGCCATGTCTACCTGGGACTGGCCCAGGGTGCCCCCAAGTTGCCCTGTCCTTAGCAGAGCAAGCTGGGCTGCTGTCCCCGTGGGTTAATCATAAGTCCATGACCTCCACGTGGAGACCTCCACTGGAGACCTCTCCAGATCAGTGCCACTTCCTAGGACAGAGAACGCGTGTCGCCCGACCAGGGAAAAGCCTGCATCCGGTGCATCCTCCCAGCAGAGGCCGCTTCCCTGTCCCAGGGCTCCTTTCCGCCTGGCAGTCTCGCAGCAGCTCCGTGATTCCTCACGCAGCCCTCTGGAGTGGACCTGGGTGCAGGGCCCGAGCGGGGCCGGCAGGGGGCGCTGCCCAGGACAGCTACAGCGCATCTCAGTTGGTCCCCATCCCGGTCCCTGTCTCACGTTTAGAAACTAAGCCGCGCGAGCTTTAGACAGAATGTTTGGGCAGGGGTGGGGCCTTTCCTATTACTCCCTGCAGGTTTGATTGTTTTGAGCAGACAATAAGATTATTTCTAAAGTATGCTTTAGTGGTCTGGCAAGGCCTACTCGGTGGTGGACAGGCCTCACGGGCTATCAAGCTGCCTCAGTGAAAATTTGTCTGCTTTTCGATGGCAAAATAGTAATTGAGTACACGGACTGGTACATATGTGTGTGAACAAACCTACGCACCCCTCCCGGCCCCTAGCCTGGGCCCCCCGCAGCCCTGTCCTGTGCCCAGGGCGGTGGGCTAGACACCCGGGCGCAGAGCCAGCCAATGCCGTTCGTAGAGCGACTCCTAGACCTGGAGTCCCCACTCCCAAAGCCGCAGCAGGCTGCGGGGCGCCCTTCCCCGTGGCCCGCACTGCGGCTTCCCGGGGGCGGGCGGAGCTTCCCCGGGGCGGGCGGAGCGGATGCAAGAAGCCGGCTTCCCTCCCCGCAGCCCCAGGGTTGCCGGGTCGCACTGCGGGGTGAAGCCTCACTTTCTCAAAAGCACTTTGCAGTTCAAAGACTTCTGCTTTCTTGGTTATTATTCTCAGCCCCGGGAAAGCCAAAGCCAAGAGCTGGAGTCTCGCTTAGCTGCGCTGTTGGCCTTTCCCACCCCCACACACCGGACTAGAAGCGAGGAGAGTGGTCGCAGTCCACCCCCGGGGCGGAGCATGGGGGAACCCGAGCAGCGGCTGTGGGCGGGGACTCGTGGGTGGGCCCGGGAGGTCCACTAGGAGGAAATAAAAGCAAAAAGGGCAGAGCGGACCCCAGGGGGACACGTCTGCGCCTGAAGCTGACCAGGTTGCTGTCCTTTCCCCCCACTGGGCAGGGCTGGATGCGTCCAGATGAACGTTCCGCGGGGCCACTGTAAGCCACTTGCTTCCGTCGTCCACATCCAGAGACCACCAAGGATGCGGGTTGACAGAGCCCAGGGTCTCTGCTCTTCCCAGATGATCCCCGGGATCCCCAGCCAGCCAGGCTGGCACAGATCCTCACTGCTGTGTCCCCAGCGTCCTTCCCTCCACTCCGCATGATCTCACGGGGACCCAGGTGACGGTTCGGGACAGCATCTGAGCTTGCCTAGCCCTCCACGCTTAGCACAAGGTGTCCCTGCTCAGGACAAGTGAGGAATTAGTTTATAATGCTGGTGAATTGCCAAAAATCCCAGCACTGCCCCCGGGCCCCTGGGGGAGGCAGGAGGTGGCTGTCCAGGCCGGGCAGCTGCTTGCTGAGGGACTTCTCGAGGCTGGCCAGCTCCACCCTCAATCCCTGCCGCCCTGGGTGTGACAACAGTCCATGCTCTCTGGCCCCAGGCCCCAGGAGTCTCAGACGAGTCCTACCACAAGTACAGCTTTTCAAATACTAAAAACATAATTGTACAAATGAAGTCACGCCAGGTTTCACTTAATACCTTAACAAGGGAACCCGTGGAAAGCACAGCCAGCTTAATGGGCCGTGAGAGGCCGACGTCTAGGGAGGTGCAGGCGGCGCAGACGAGGCTGGCAGAGCTGCTCACCATGCGCAGCACGTCAGGCTTGCAGAAGGCCAAGGACGCGTGGCCCACACCAGGAGCAGATGCACAGGAGGCGAGTCTGGGAGGGGGCGCCACAGTCTGCACGGGCCCTTCCGGCCAAGCGCTTTCCAGGAACAAGCCCTTGATGTGTGAGGGGCTTAGGACTCTCCCATGACAGCTTGGAGCGGGAGAGGAGAGCGAGCAACACAGAAGGTAGGAAGAGGGAGAGAGGGGCACAGATGGGCAGAGGGACAGGAGGGAAAGTGGGGGGTGGGGAGAGAGACGGGGACAGGGACAGAGAGGCAGAGACGCAGAGGCAGAGAGAGAGAAAAAGAGAGACAGAGATAGACAGAGGAGGGCTCAGTGGTTTAGGTGCCTTCCTGGCAAGTACAAGGTCCTGAGTGTAATCCCTGGTACAGAGAGAGAGAGAGAGAGAGAGAGAGAGAGAGAGGCAGGCCCCAGTGGCATTCCACTCCCAGCCCCAGCTGTCCCTGCGGTGGGGCTGTCCCGGTTCCTGTCCTCACGCGGTCTTCCCCTCTCCCGCCACACAGCCTTCTCCTTTCCTGCTCGTGGTGCTGGTGCGGGCTGACGGCAGGCCTGGAGCAGCCGGGCTGTCTGGGGTCAGGGTCCTCAGTCTGGGCTCCTGTGTGAGCCGAGGGGTGCTGGCCTTTGTGGCTTGGGGTCATGACTGCAGCACGGAGTGTTGGATGTGACACTGCTCGGAGGTGAGCTGGGCGGACCCACCCATGGGGTGAGTGGTGTGAAATGGATGTGCCGCACAGGTACCAATATAGATGCATGGACATTGATTTATTAAAATTTATATAAAACATATTTAAGAAATGTTTTATAATTTATTATAAATGATTTATAATAAATATTAAATTTATGAAATATGTAGCTCGCCATGGCAGCACATACTTCTAATCCCAGCTACTTGGGAGGCTGAGGCAGGAGGATCTCAAGTTCAAGGCCAGGCTGGGCAACTTAGGGAGGCCCTGTCTAAAAGTTAAAAAAAAAAAAAAAAGACAGTGAGACCTTATCTCAAAAAGACAAAATAAAATAAAATAAAAATAAATGGCTAGGGGTGTAGCTCAGTGGTAAAATACTGCCTAGCATGTCCAAGGACCGAGTTCAATCTCCAGCACTGGAAAAAAAATATATATAGTATTGATAATGCATGAATTAAATAAAAATTAGATATATAAATGCATAACTCAATGTACGCATTCTCAAAAGCCTTAAAAATGTCTCGAGGCTTGGCGTGGCAGTCGCCCTTGTAGGCACTTCCCCAGGTAGGATGCGCGGTGGCCGTGGAGCAGTTCTCCCCAAGCAATGCAAACGTGATGTACTACACACACGCAGTAATCAAAAAATAAATTAAAAAAGAAAATTCATCCTAACACGTAGAGAGGAACGCTTACAGAGACTCGTGCAGGCAACAAAGTGATCGCATTCACTGTCATGCCGAAGACGCCAAACAGTGCGAGTGTTCAGAAATAACGGATGAGTTAGCTCAGCGACCGCCTGGCAGCCCCGCGTGCAGCCGTGTCGGTGGCGTGCGCCGTGTCACACACTGGAGCCGCACGCATTGGCGCAGGGCTCGAGCTCATGGGAGACTCTATTTTCTTACACATTTCTCCCTTGCAGCGTTCAAGTTTTCTGCAACAAGCTTTTCGTTTTTTTGTAGATTAAAAATCTTTAAGGATAATGAAGGAAATGAAGCAGGAAAAACAGCCACAGAGTCCGGATTCTTCACTCCTCGGTGGCCATTTCTCGAGCTTCCGCCAGCCGCCAAGGGCGTGGGGTGTCCCTGCCGTCCTGGGAGCTGGCCTGTGGCTCAGGGCCGGCCTCCTTCCCTCGCTGTCCCGCTTAGCCTGACAGGTATTGATCTTCAGTGAGACTTAAAGTCACGTTTCGCTTGAGAACTTCGGGGTCAGGATGTGCTTTGGGCTTCCTGGAAGTTCTCATCAGAATGGTGGCTGTCACGGTCAGGTTTATAAAGAAAACAACACAGGACACGTAGTTTATAGAATTATTTTATAATAGTCACCCGAAGAGTCACATACAGGCGAGCGCAGGAAGCCTGTCCACACACTAATGACTGAGAGGAGCCAGCGGAGGGCCTGGGTCCCACAGCAGTGTCCTGCAGGAGTCCAGCTGGAGACTGAGAGCCCAAGACAAGGCCCCCCAAGGCTAGATGGAGCTCAGAGGCCCCGACAGTGTCCCATGCAAGTCCTTTTTTGTGGGTTTGCGCTGGGAAGGCCTGAAGGTCAGCGGTGGAAGGTGGAAAGTCTGCGCCAGCCGGATGAAGGGTCTGTGCAGCAGGCTGAGGGCTCTGCACTGGGGCCAGAAGTGGCACAAGGTAAGTGCCAGAGCACCCCCAAAGTCACTACCATCATCCCCAGTGATGATAAGTCCCCAACAATGAGAGGAGCCGAGTCTGTCAGGAAGGCCAGCGGGACAAGCCCCTCCAGGGGACCTGCCTGCTCCCAGCAGCTTCTCCTCCTCCTGTGCAGTCCTGTCTCTCCAGCTGCCAGCCCCAGCCCTCAGCGGGGCCTTCCACACCCAGCACCACCCTTATAGGCCTGGGTGCTATAAGCTGACCCGCCATCAGCAGTCCACCACAGCAGCCAAGCAGGAAGTGGCCGTCTAGGTCAGCGTGCCCCACGGAGAGCTGCAAGCTGAAATGCACATGTCCTACCCAGGCCTTGCAGGGGTTTGAACCTGCAAGAAGAAGATTTGGTGTTCAGCAGTCACATGGCCAGCGTCCCCTCCCTCCCGCTATCGGTCCAGCAGCCACTTCAAGTCCCTGCCAGCCCCTCAGGCTTGGAGCCCTGACGCTCGGCTCAAGTGTGCTCTGTGGATTAATTGCAGACACTGGGCTGCCAATTCCATCTGAAATTGACGGAGGGACCTAAAGACTTAACGACCAGCCTGGTGCCAAACGAGCCAGATGTGGCTTATGCTCCAGCTTTCGGAGCCAACATCCCCGTTTGCTATTCAGAAACTCCAGTTCCTAGTGGTATTTGAAAATCTCCAGATTGAGCTTCTGCCCTCCTGGTCCGGGCAGTTGTGCTGAACTCCACTGCAAGAAGAAAATGGCTCTCTTCCTCCATGAGCAATTGGTAGCTTCAGTCGGCCCAGAAACGTGTAATTAATAGCTCAGAGTAATTGGACGCGAAGGCAGAACGGCCCTGGGTGTGTGTCTTGTTCCGCTTGCAGCCAGCTCTTCGCTGCTGCGCGCTGCAGGCCCGAGCCCAGGCTGCAGGCCGGGGAAAGTCTCTTGCTTAATCTTTTTCATCCATAACAATTCACACAAAATAGAGGAGCGGTTTGTCAAGGGTCTGTCCACCGCGATAGAGGCTTCCATGTGGAAACCAGCCGTTTAATGCCTCAGCAGGAGCCCAGAATTTTTCATTAAGCTGTCCAGTGTAATTTGATCACCCTAGGAAGCAGCCCTCCCTCCTCTGTTCAGTTGGATGGGACAGAAAGTCACTGGAAAGTCACCGCTCTATTTGGGTCCCCACCGCGTGGTCAGGCAGGGGTCCTGGTGCACAGTGCCAACGGCCCACCCAGGCTGCACCCACCCTGCACCCAGGCTCTGGGGCCTACTGACTGGCAGGGGTGCAATCCACGGCTCCTGCTTTTCCAGTGGGTGGCTGCTGGGCATCCTGGGCCCTCTTCAGCTCTCTAAAAGCCATCTGTTGTGGTGTTCCCAAGGGGTCAGGCGCAACCTGGACCCCACGGACCTGTGGAATATGATTTTAGAGAAGTAGGTGCAGTGGTGTGACACCAGCATCTCAGGAGGCTGAGGCAGGAAGACTGTGAATTCGAGTCCAGCCTGGGCGACTTAGTCAGACCCTGTCTCAACGTAAAATAATGAATAAAGGTTGAGGATGGATGAAGCTCAGGGGGCAGGCCCTGGGTTCAATCCCTAGCATTGTACAAGAACAGAAAGAAGGAAAGAAAGAAAGAAAGAAAGAAAGAAAGAAAGAAAGAAAGAAAGATTTCCACCCCCACACTGTTGAGCTCCAGTGGGTGGAGTCAGGCTATAGGCCAATAAACATGTGTGTTTCCAAAATCGTAATTCCAGTAAGGGCAAGGGTGAGTGGTGGAACAGGGCTAGTGATGGGGTGTGGGTGGGTGGATGACCTGAGTTGGTGTTGGGGGCTGGGGGAGACCCTGGTGGGGAGGGTGTCGCTCTGAGAGGGGAATCTCAGGAAGGACTGGGGCTGTGGGCAGCTAGACACGAAGCCATCCAGGCGGAGGAGGAGAAATGTGGATGATCAGTGATGGACAGCAACTCAGGTGTCGGGGGAAGAGGCCAGGAAGGGCCCAGGAGCAAAGGGCCAGAGCTGCAGAGAATCAAGCAGGACAAGAGATGTGGGGAGACTCCACTCCTGAAGGAGGGCAGGTTATGGAGGTGCTGGGTGGAGGAGCGGCAATGGTGGCTTGCACGGGAGGGCAGGGGGAGGGGTGACACAGGTGTGGACAACAGGACTTGGAGCCTCCTATTGTCTTAGGTTCAGGAAAGCAAGACCTAAGGAACTGTGATTCTGTCTTGAGTGGGCAGGTGGAGGTGCCACCATATTTGAGATGGGGAAGATGGGGCACAGCCAAGTTTGCTTGGTGGCCTAAGTGATGTCCCCCTTCTTCCTCCTCAGCCTCAGAACCTGGCCTCATTAGAGTGGCGGTTGCTCAGATGAAAGATGGCTATTCCAGCCTCCCTTGCAGCTAGGTTTGACCTTTGGCCCAGTCCTGATGAAGTGGACATCTTTGGAGGCCCTTCTAGGAAAGTCCTTTGAGGCCTCTGTCTCAGTCAAGAAGGTCCCCTAGTGTTGCTCTCCCTGCTTTCTCCATTTTTTTTTTTTTTTTTTTGGTGGAACCAGGGATTGAACTCAGGCCCTTGCACTTGCCAGG
>NDGN011558588.1:10730-23516 GCA_002564285.1 Tympanoctomys barrerae | reverse complement strand
ATTGAACTCAGGCCCTTGCACTTGCCAGGCAAGTGCTTATTCTACTGAGCCATCTCCCCGGTCTCTTGTTCTCTCCTACTTGCTCCTTGGGATGAGCATGCAATAGTTGGAACTCCAGAGGTCATTGTGTGACCTTGAGGTAGCAGAAACTTGGTCTTGAATGACTTCATGGGGGTCTCCATGTCCCGTGCAGGCTTCTCATCTGAGTCTCTTATGGGACGCAACAGAGCCTGTTGCATTGGTGTAGCTGCTGCTGTTTGAGGATTCTTATTCTGAAGGAGACAAATGAACGGTAGGAGAGCCACCTGGAGCCTGCGAGGTCAGGATGAGCTAGAGGAGCCTTGTAGATATTCATGGAGCAATGTCAGACGGATATTCCTGTGTGTACTACCTAGGCTGAGTTAATTAACTAATGCATTATTAATGCTGATATTGCACAAAAGAAAATAACTCTTTTTTGTGTCGTGCAGAAGTCACTTTTCTCATGAGCTGCCTCATCCGCGTCTCCTAGAAGCACTCCAGATCAAACGCTGGTACCTTTCTGTGGCTATGAGTCAGCCAGCCCCCTCTGCATGTGCTGCCCACCCGGGCAGGTCCCGCCACTCCCACAGGTGCTGGCTGTGTGCAGGGTAGGGCAGGCGCGAAGGGAGAGGAAGAGGCTCTCAGGAGTCCTGCCAGGGGGCGAGCGGATGCATGCGTCCCCCAGACAAGCGGGGCCGTGCCTCCACCTCACAAGGCTCGTGGGAGTTGGGAAGCAACGCAATGTCTACACCCGCCCAGGAGAAGCCTCGCTCTGGTGCACGTGCCTTTCACCCTCTAAACCCAATTCAGCGAGGCCTAGCAGACGTACAATAGGGTCCGCGCATTTTTCAAGCTTGCCCATGCAACAGAGAGTTCCAAGTTGTTACTGCAGACTCAGGGAAGTGAAATAAGCAGCAGTGACCGCAGTTCACACCAGCAGTCCATGAAAATGCATGTGAATAACCTGGCCCTTGTGCGCAAGGAGCACACAGAGCACTCGGGCTCGGCTACAGGCCTGGAGAGGCTGTTGGTCTCCTCCGTCCTCTTTGGGTAGAATATTAACACAAGCTACCATGGCTTATTAAATTGGAGCATAGGTCCCTGGGAATCAGGGATTATTTTTCATGCATAAGAGTTGATTTATTTTTAAGTATTTCCAAACATCTAATCTGATTGTAGGGCAGAGGTTGCAGTAGGATGGATTTAGCTACATTAGGCTGGGTCAATATTTTAAAATTCAGACAGACATTTTTCTAAAGACCTGCTTTTGACTTCCTTCAAGAAAATGGGAGGCTTGTGGACCCTGAGTATGTTTTGCACAGGCAGTGGTGGGGGGCAAGTGACCACCATCTTCCCTTGGGGTGTCGGGGGGCAATGAAGATGGGTAGTGAGCCCGTGGGCACCCACCACACCCGTCTCCGTGGCAGGTTGCTGTGGCCCAGGGAAACGATGGCATGCAGAGCCTGGCCCTGTGGCACTCTGGCTGTGCGAGTGTTTGCTGCAGCCGTCGCCACCATCGCCTTTCACGTTTCCCCAGGGTCCCTCGGGCACTTAGCTTGTCAGCTCCTGACCTGATTCTGCCCCTTGTTTCTTTCCCGTGCTGTCCTGTGCCGTGAGTCCACACCCCTGAGAAGACGGCACGGCAGCCTGGAGCACAGGTCTGAGGAGTTGGGAAGCCTCTAATGCATATACCCACAGTTCTCCATTGACGTTTTCTGCAGATTCCATGCCTGGGAAGCACCAGCTGTGACATCCCAGGAGTGTGGTCATCAAGGGACAGGGTGACAAAACAGTAACAGTGGAGAACGCCATGACCTGTGGCCCAGGGTCCCTTCCTGGGGGTCTCTCCGGAGTAGGACTCCACATGCTCCTACCCAGTGCCACATGGGCAGTGTGACTATTTAAAAAAACATCAGTGACAAAGAAAACCCCACCAGGTTCAATTTAGCCCCATCTAGTTCCAGAAAGGCGGAGCATGAGTAGTTCTTCCTGTGCCTCGGCCCCATCCAGAGTCTGGACATTTCCTCGTACACGTAGACTCACTTGTCTGTTTTTTGAGGCTAGAATGAAATCACACTGACGGTAGCTCTGAGAGTGACCACAGTTATCGCTAATAGCCCAACCTGGGGACTGATCTAAACGCACACCGACAGGGGACTAGCCATAAACAGTCTGCAGACACCCTGCGGGGCCCAGCCTGCTGCTGAAGTAGCACAGGTGGGTGAGCGTGCGCTGGTGTAGATGGAACTCCGTGACGTGCTCCTAATGACACGCATGGGCTTTGTCATAGTTTGGAATGAAATGTCCCCAAAGACTTGCATGTGGGAGGCGTGGTCCCCAGAGCACCAGTGTCAGAGGTGGGGCTATGGAAGGTGATTGGGTTGTGACAGCTCTGGCCTCACCTGTGGATGGACCCTGGACAGGCTCGTAACCTGATGTCCTTCTCGGGTGGTGACGGGAGCCGGGGAGGGTGGGGGCGGGGCATGCCCCTGGGGACTGTGTCTCGTGCCCACCTCTTTCCGCTCTGGCCCCTCTTTGCTTTCTGGCTGCCGTGAGTACAGCAACCTTCCCCTGCCACCCCTTTCTGGATTGCATCCACTTCATCATAGGCCGCTGAGCCCCCCTGACCGTGGACTGAGCCTTCTGAAGCCGGGAGCCACTACCAGCCTGTCCTCCTCAAGGCTGTTGGCCACAGGGGTGGGCTCTGTTACAGTGTCAGGACGCTGACTAACCCAAGAGGGGGCAATCTGCTGTCACTCATGTTAAGTCCCTCCCTTTTTATGGGCTCTGCATAATGCATAGAGGAAAGACCGAGAGGAGGCCCACAAACCACACAACAAGAGCACCTAAGGGGGCCCTGGTACCTGCCGCTGGGTGCCCTGTGCACCCGCGTCCTTGCCCCTCACCACCCCACTCTGGCCCATAGTGCTCTCTGGTCACGGGGACTGAGAAAAGCAGATCTCATCTGTAAGGACTGCTTGAGTCCTAGGAAGAGGTCCTCGAGGACAGTCTGTGGGGGATGGAGGCCTCCCTGCTTGTGCCGCTGGGCCCAGCCAGCTGTCAGGTGGTGCAGCGCCCCAGCCAGCTGTCAGGTGGTGCAGCGCCCCAGCCAGCTGTCAGGTGGTCCAGCGTCCCAGCCAGCTGTCCGGTGGTGCAGTGCCCCAGCCAGCTGCCAGGTGGTGCAGCACCCCAGCCAGCTGTCAGGTGGTGCAGCGCCCCAGCCAGCTGTCAGGTGGTGCAGCGCCCCAGCCAGCTGTCAGGTGGAGCAGCGCCCCAGCCAGCTGTCAGGTGGTGCAGCGCCCCAGCCAGCTGTCAGGTGGTGCAGCGCCGGCCGACGTCTTGCTGCAAGCCCAGCTGAGCCCATGGAAAGCCAGCACCAGCTCTGGCGCTGCGGCTGCTGCAAGCACTAAGTGTCTGTATGGTCCCAGGAGACTAAGCTCTGGAAAAGCTTGCTATGCAGATGGACTAGCACCTGCCGCTGCGTAACAAATGTCCCCCAATGCAACAGCTGGAAATACTTAGTCTCACAGGTTCTGCAGGTGGGAGTCCAGCAGCAGCTCTGCCGCGCCGTCCTGGCCCAGCATCGCTCAGGGCTGCCCTGGGGTGAAGTTGCCTCGAGGGCACACGGAGAGGACTGGCCTCCAGGCTTGCTCCCATGGCTCTCCGCAGCCTTGGTCCCTTGCTCCATGGGCCTCTCCAGCGGGTGCTTCAGGCGGTGTGCCCAGCTTCCTCGAGAGCAAGCCGCCCACGGGTGAGAGAGAGCCCTCCACAGTGTCCAGGGATGCCTTGAGGAGGTCCCCAGGAATCTCATTTTCTCCCAATTCAGCAGGCTGCAAGGCCAAGGCATAGGCTGATGCACAGAAGCACCATGCCTGGTGCTGGCTGTGCTCCCAGCGCCGAGTTCTCATTGTGTGTTCTCGTGGTGTGGTGCAGAGGGACCGGAGGAAGAGAGGTGGAGAGGCAGAGGGGCACGTGCACCTGAGTGTGGAGCCTCTTCCACCCTGTCAGATCAAGACAGCTGTCCCTGTTACCCCTTTAAAGAGCCCCTAAGCACGTTGTGTTTGTGGTGCAGCTTTGCACATGCATGGGTGGGGACAGACACTGTTCAGCTCACAGTGGCCCTGCATGGAAGCCGCAGTCCTTTTATGACCCAAAAGCGGAAGGGCCATCCCCTCCCTTCCGCCATCTCCTGGGAGCAGAGTCAAGGCCTGCAGTGCCCACACAGAGGGTGGGTCACATCGGCACGGTCACCAGCGCTGGAGCAGAGAGCAAGCCCAGCGTGGCCTGCCAGCATCGGGGGCAGGCGCACAACTTTCTGCAGCTGATTCTGTGGTTTACCACACCGGTTTGCAAGCCAGCTATTCTTTCTTTAAAAACTTACGTTGTGAGTCATAATACATTCCCCGGGAACAAAGGCGACCTCTACACTGCTTCTTCCACCTCCAAATAGGTCATCCCCTTTGTTAATGACTCATGTGTTATTTTGGTGGAGCTTTATGCAAATAGAAGTAAACATCACATATATTCTTATTTTTCCCTCTTTTTACAAATAGTTGCTTGCTGTGTCTATGGAATTGTAACTTATTTTCCCACCAAAATATGCCTCTTTTTAAATTGTCTTATTTTATTTTATTGAGTTGGTACAGGGTCTCACTACGCAGCTTGGACTCATGATGATCCTCCTGTCTCAGCCTCCCCAGTGCTGGGATTATAGGTGTGCGCCACCACACCAGGCTTCACAGCCCGCATGGCGGGCCTGGAGTGGGACCAGGATAGCATGCAGTACCGAGGACCGAGCCCAGGTCCTTGTACTTGCCAGGTGGGTGCTTAGACTGCTGAGCTATCTCTCCGGCCCTGAAATTTGCCTCTTTCTAAATCAGTACAGTTTTCGTTTTTTGTTTTGCTTTTCAGGCATGATCTCACTATGTAAGCAGGCCTTGAACTCACTATTCAGTCCAGACTGGCCCCAAAGTCACAGTGACCCTCCTGCCTCAGCCTTCCAAGTGCTAGGATTATGGGCTCCAGCTTACATCAGTTCCACTTTCCATTCTCTTTTCCTGTGTGCCCAGCGTTCTACCATACATTTCAGCGGATGGTACAAAGTAATTCAATCGGCCCCCTACTGATGAACATATGGGCCGGTTTCCATCACTTGCTGTTACAAGCAGGCTACACTAAGCAGTCCTGTGCCTGTGTTCCACGTGTGCACGCCTGCGGGGAGGACACGGCCGCAGTCGTGGGAGGGATGTGTCGAAGGTGCATGCCTCCGTCGTGCTGACAGTTACGGCCAAACGCGCAGATGGAGCTCGTGTCGGTTTATGTTTTCACAGCGATGTGTGAGTCCTTCCTTCCCACAGCTTCATCAACACAGCGTGTTTCCCTGCATTGGGACGGGTGCCAATCTGTTAGGTTAAGAAGTGGCATTTCAGCCTACTTTTCCTTTATGTTTGTGAAATTATGGAGTCAGGTGGAGCATTTTTCATATGTTGGAGATATTTTTTTCCCTTTCTGTGCACTGTTTAACCATGTAAAAAATGGCATTTTCAATGCTGTATTTTCCATACTGGGGACTTAGAATGCCTTTGTCCTTGACATACCCAGAATACTATCCTCATCTTACCCAGAACACCTTGGTCCTCACCTTACCCAGAATACCTTGGTCCTCACCTTACCCAGAATACCTTGGTCCTCACCTTACCCAGAATGCCTTGGTCCTCACCTTACCCAGAATGCCTTGGTCCACACCTTACCCAGAATATCTTGGTCCTCACCTTACCCAGAATACCATGGTCCTCATATTCCCCAGAATACTTTGGTACTTGCTTTCCTAGAGTAACTTGGTCTTTATCTTTAAGTATGACACCTTCTTTCTCAGGACTGTCTTCAGCACCCTAGACTCTCCAGCATTCCCAGAATGCACCTAGGCTCCTGCTCTCATGGATATAGCTTATTGCCATAAAAGCATCTGATGAGAGGGGCAGCCAGGCTAGAGGAGGTGCAGGGGCAGCCAGGAGAGCTCCTCTGTCCCCCGGAGTCTGGTGGGTGACACTTACTTCTCCTGGCCACAGCCGCATCACCCATGCCAGGGGCCTGAGCATCCGGTGTCCAGTGTTCTCCCTGGCTGCTGGCCCTGCAGAGGTGCCTGGTCTCAGCTCCCAGCCCGTCCTCGTGTGACCCTCATTGACCCCTTAGCTGTCTGGGCTGGGTGCAGGGTCCCGGGTGGACAAAGATGCTTCTGTTTAGGAGGACATGCCACAGCCTGGGGCCACTCCCAGGAGCTGGTTAAGAGCAGAATCTTCCCTTGGGAAGGGGCCCTTTGCTGTGTGGCCACACGTTCCAATTCTGCTCAGCTCCTGGCCCTTGCACACACTAAGAGCTGGTGTCCCTGTTCTGGGGCAAAAAGGCTGGTGTGCATTTCCTCCTATCTCGTGGCAGCCCCTCGTGCCCTCAGCTGCGCCACCAGCTCCTGGACACACCGTCAGGCGCCGGGCACAGACAGATCCAACCCTCCCTGCCCTTCATGCCACCCTTGCCAGCATGGCTCGCTCGTGGCTTCTGACCATCAAGGACGGTGACGGTCCTCAGCGTGCCCAGCTGTCCTTCTGCTCTTCCCCAAGGCCTTTGCTTCCTGCTCCCTGAGCGACACAGAAGTCATAAGGAAAGGTTTCGCTGGCTCCAGATGCCACTTTTGTCACCCACAGAGTGGCTCTGCTTGTCACATGGGGATTTCTGGGCTCTGGCTGGAGACAGGCCCTTCTCCCCAGATGCGGCAGGCCATGTATCTGTGACTTCAGTTTGCTGCGTTTGTGCAACTATGCCCTTGGCCCCTGCAGCACTGTCCTCTGCTCTGTCAGGCAGGCCATACGGCACACAGTGGCGTGTGCTTTCGCGTCCGCTGCTGCTCCTCACCCCTGTGCTGGGGATCGAGTGCAGGTCTTCACACATCCCCCCGCATTTGAAAGTCAGAGACAGGGCCACGCTGCCTAGACAGGGCTTGAAGCTGTGATCCTCCTGCCCCCGCCTCCCAGAGTGCTGGGGCGGTAGGTGTGCACCACCACCCCGGCTGGCACACGCAGTGTTTAAGACCTTGTACAGGGGCGCGCTGGAGTACTAGCAGAGCCGAGTTGTCGTGCGTCGAGCGGCTGCACACGTGTGTGTGCGTGGATCACTGTAGCGCGCATGTGCCGGGCAGAGGCCCGCCTGGATGAGTGGACTTTCTATTTCTAGCTTCCTGAGGATTCTCTGTCCTAACTTGTACCACGGGTGAGTGCTCGCGTCTACACTCCCACCAACAGGGCAAAGCTGATTGTGAGCAGCCTCCCCCAGGGCAGTGACTGTCGCCACCCAAAGTCAGGGGCCACGGGACGCTGGATGTTCAGAGTGTGCCTGCCCAGGTCTCAGTCTCCTTCCAAGGCAGGGGAGGGCTCTGCCTTGAACCCCTGGTTTCCCAAGCTCCCCTGCGGTGGCAGGACAGGGCCATGTGATCCGGCTTGGCCAATCAGGTGCGTCCGGGCCAGACTCCAGATCTGGGGTTGGCGTAGACAGAAGGTGGTGGAGGTGGTGGCTGGGGCAGAGCCGGCCAGGAAGGGGCCACCCTCTGGCCATCTTGTCTGGAGCGCTGCCTCCTTCTCTCGGCCCAAGCTGGTTTCTGTTGCCCGTGTTTAAGAATGCTGACTGAAGGGCGCAGAGGCAAACGCCGCACTCTGTCCCTTTTCACCTTGGTCCGTTAACTTTTAGAAGCTTTGTGGCATTATGCATGTAACACAACACTTATCATTTCAGTGGGTTCTGAGTGATGGCCCGGTGGCATGAGGTGGCCCTGCAGTGGCCCAAGCCCCTCCACTATCTAAGACATTTTATCACCCAGCAGTGACCCACACTCCCTGACGCGATAGGCCCACGTCCCCCAACTTGCCATCCCTGGTGACACTGTTCTACCTCCTGTCTCTGTGACTTGGCTCAGTTTTCTAGAATGTTCTAGAATCTTCACCTCATCTGAGGGAGTCCTACTACATGGCTTCTCTGTCTGCCTTATTTTGTTTGAAGCGTTACATCGCCAAGGTCCACCATGCTGTAAAACGTTCGTAAATCTTTCCGTGGCTGAGTATTTTCCACTGAATGTGGAGAACGCGCTGCATCTGTCCATCTGCCTGTCCCTGGGAATTCGGTGGCTTTCATTGCTTGGCTGTGGCGAATAATGCTGCTGGGAACACGGTGTGCACACGCCTGCTGGTCTCCTCTGCGCATCTGCAACATTAGCCTCCACGTCTCCTTTTCACTTAGCACTTCTTTAATCTCTTGTTTTTCTTACTGTGTACTTACAGTAAACAAAAGTCAGTCCCTGTGGGCACTGGTGCCCGGGGTGGAGCTCTTCTTTGCTCCCCGCCCCGCCCCTCCGTCCCCTCCCCTCCTCCTGGGTCCCCTGCTGCTGTGCATGGATCCCCCGCCTCCTGTCAGTCACCTTCCGTTTTGCTCTTTAATTTTCCTTGGGGTTTCTCACAGAAGAGAAATATGGTGATATTTAAACTTTGGTCTCTGATTTATTTCATATCATATTGTGCTCTCAAGGTATACCCATCTTCCTACAAATGACTCAATCATATCCTCCTTTCTTGATCCTTTGTTTATTTATTTGGTACAGGGTCTCGCTACGCAGCTTGGACTACTAGTGATCCTCCTGTCTCAGCCTCCCCAGCCCTGGGTGTAGCATCACACCCAGTTTGGGGGCCAGCATGATGCACCCAGGGTTTCAGGGCTGGCATAGCATAAGGTACTGAGGATTGGACCTGGGTCCTTGCTCTTGCCAGGCAGGTGCTCAGACCACTGAGCTACCTCCCCAGCCTCAAGTTTGTCTTCCTCTAAGGCAGAGTAGTGCTCCAGGAGGTGTCAGCACCACACTTTTTTGTCTGTTCATCCTGAGGGACACAGAGCCCGCTCCCAAGGTTTTCCTGACAGGAGCTGAGCTGCTATCAACACGGATGTGCATGGGTCACTCAGTGCCACTCTTGCCAGACCTTTCAAGGCGCTGTGCGGAGCCCCACAACACTGCCTTTCTGAGACATCAGACACACTCGCACGTCCCCCGCTTAGCTCTTTCGCACTGTCTTTCCTTTCCTGGGAACTCACAGACTTGACTGGCCCTGTGGCTCTCCTGCGTCACTGATTGTTCAGAGGGGCACTTTCCTCGTTCCTAGCAGGTGATGCCCTCACTGTCCCCGGGGCCCCAGCCCCTGTGTTTCCTTCCTGCTTGTCTCCTGCTCCCCCACCTCTCTGGAGTTTTGGGGTTAAAGCTGCTGATGTCGTCAGGTGGTATCCAAAGTCAGGACTAAAGTCACACTGTCCGGGTCTCAGGGTGCCACCAGCAAGGCGGGTCCTGAAGGTGCCAGCTCCTCCACCGGGTGCAGGGAGGGCCGCACATGTGCGGTGACTCTGCAGCTGGAGCTATCAGGAAATGGAGCGCAGGAAAAGGCAGCACAGGTGGCCGGCACCACACGGGCCAGGCCAAGGAGGCCCCTCTCTCCACTCACAGCCAGGAGGTGCCCCCAGAGTCCTACAGCTTGCGACAGGTACGAAACTCTCCTGGGCTGACAATGACACGGATGAACTCAACTGATGTATGCGCACCCATTCACGGGCCAGGGAGCAGGGCCATCCATGCACGGTGCCACCTGGTCCCTCTTGGGTGACTTGGGGTGAGGTGGAAGCTTTGCCCACTATCGAGGTGCCTTCCAGGCCCTCATGCACCCAAGCCCAGCTGTGCCGCCGTCAGCCCGTCTCTCTGGGCTCTGCCACCTCTGCCACCTCTGCGTTGATGCTGACAGGGCGCAGGGACCTCTGTGAGGTGCCCAAGGTCCCGGCCCAGCCAACCCTGTCTCACTTCACTTATCACAGAACAAGGCCAGGCCTGAGCCGGGCCAGGAGGGGGTGCACCCCCATACCCTAAGAGGCTGAGGCAGGAAGGCTGCGAGGGCTTCTGCACCCCGGGACAGCTTAGCGGGTTAGCAGGGCCCTGTCTCGAAAGAAAAAATAAGAGAGGCTGGGAAGTCGCCGAGGGTGGTGGACTTGGCTCATCGTCCGCACAGAAAAGCTAAATGCGAAACGAAATATGTGCGTACACTTGGGGTTTGCCACAACAGCCACGGCCCGCTCAGCCTGCCCCTGCCCTCATCAGCTTTCTCAGCGTTGACCTCTCTGTCCTCCCGTGCTGCACCCTGGGCCCTGGCTGCCGCTCATACCTGGCACCGATATCGCAAGCTCCCCACGGAACCTCGGGGACCAAGTCACGGCTCCCGCTGCTCCTGCTCTGTCCAGCGGCCCTGGCTCGCGTCTCGCTCCTTCACTGTCCAGAGAGGGCGCCCTGGGTGAGTGGGCTGTGCTGTGGTGCGTGGTGGGTCTCCGCAAGGGTTGCCTGGCTCTCAGCAGACGCTGCAGGGACCGAATAGAGGAGCTGGCCGGGATGGGGTCAGGGCGTCCTGGGTGTGTCCCTGCTTCCACCCCCAGTTCGGAAGAGAGAGAGGGAAAGTGGGCGAGAGGAGGGGGAAGGAGAAGAGGAGAAGGATGAAGGAGAGGGGCAGGGGAGGGGAGGAAGGAAGAAGGGAAGGGAGAGGGAGGGAGAGGGAGAGGCATGGAGGCCTGAGCACCGGGGGCGGCTGCAGATGACGCTGGGAAGAGGCTGTGAGCCGGGGCCCGCCTGGCCGGAGCTGGCGCCCGCGGCTCCGTCCACATCTCTTGTAATGCAGAACCGCAGAGCCTTCCAGCTGCGGCCCAGGTCCACTCTGCGCTCTGTACCAACGTGGCTTGGCCTTCAGAGTGCTTGGACGCAGGGACGAGGCAGGGAGGCCGCGCCTCTGCTCTCTGATTTCTAGGTTCAGTTCGAGGATCTGTGACCACTTCCAGGACAATGCTGCCACTAACGTCCCAAATAGCGTCAGTCAGCGCTGGGCCCGTGAGCCGCCTGGTAGCCGCCGGCAGCAGAGCCCCCTGGTCCCCCAGGCGGGGGTCGCCAGCCCTTGCCCCCATCAGGACCCTTGTCCTCTTCCGCGGCCTCCTCGGCCTGCAGCTTTTGACCCGCCAGCGCTCAGCAGGGACAGTCTCCAGGTGGGGAGCACTGTGCGGTTAGGGTTAGTTCCTCTCCGCGCTCATGGGAACTGCCAACTTCCACCCCGTGTTTTCAAGGCACGATCTCACCCGCGCTCCACGCAGGCCGCAGCACCTGTTGCAGCTTGCTTGGGAAGGCTTTGCTCTGTGTTTGCTGAGGATGAACCCAGCGCCTCACATGCTCCGGCAAGCACTCACCATCGGGCACTGGGGTGGGTAAAAGGGAGGGGACCAGTGACCTGGAGGACCACGGCTTCTGCCGACTGGACCCCAGCCGCTCTGCCCACCGGGCAGCTTAGACAGCATCTGGGCTCCCAGCTCTGGGCTGCAAGTCCTGCCCACTGGGGGTCTCCCTCTCCCCTGCTGGGTGCACACCAGACTGTGGGCAAGACCCCACCCTGCCTGGGACTGACTGTCGGGAGACAGACCTCACTATGCATTCAGCCTCCTGACAGCTCCCGGATGTTGGGGGTACCCTGCGCCCCACAGTGGGGCTGGAGTGGGCAGGAAGGAGGATCATCACAAGCTCTCAGGCGGCACTGCTTCCCTTGCCTCAGGGACCAGAGCCCGTCACCGCTCAGAGTCACCGACAGCCAAGCTCTGACTCACGCCTGATCCCCCGGCCTCCGTGGCACCACCCTGCCAGTGCCCACACCCTCGGCCCCCAGCCTCGCCTGGCCCAGGGCCGGCAGCAGCCTCTGCAGTCCGGACTGCAGCTCACCGAATCCTTCAGAGCCACGTGCTCTGCTGAGCAATTGGTAGGAAGGGCTGCCACGCCATCTTCGTGGTCCCTCCGGGAAATGCGTGTGGCCGCAGGGCACAGTGGCATCCCAGGCACTGGCATGGCCACCCCCACCCCCCAGGGCTTCTCCCTGTCTGTGGGCTCATGGGAAGTGAGTCCAGGGCCCGTGGCTGTGACCACTGCTAAGCTGCACACTTGGCAGGTGTGGGTGAGGAAGGCTCCGTGGGCGCTGCAGGAGCGCAGCCTCCTGGAGCCGGCTCTGGGAGGGCCCAGGAGCACCAGGCACCGTCGGATTCCTGGGTCCGGATCCTCGTGCATCGAATCCCTCTGTGTTACTGGATGCCCTCCCTCCACACACGGTTGTAACTATACACACGCACGCACACACACACACATACACACACGCACGCATGCATGCTCCTGAATGCAGCCTCACGGTGCCGTCAGGACAGTGGCCATCACATGCCTTGAGGCTACAAAGATGCAGACACGGGCTAGATTTTTTTGCTTTAGGAGCAAAACATTTTTCCCCCCAGCATTGGGGATTAAAGCCAGGGCCTGCATGTGTCCCACCCACAAAGTCTCAGACAGTCGCTCTGCTGTCCGGGCTCTGCTCGAGCAGGGCGCCCTCCTGTCTCAGCCTCACAGGGACGTACTTCTCTCCCACTTACCTTTTGTGTCACCCCCACTCCCCATGAAGGCCCTGTCCCAGGTGCCCCTGGAACCTTAGAGGTGTTCTCCTTTGGAAATAGGGTCTCGGCAGATAATCAAGGATCTCTCTAGAAATAAAAAGTCTGAGACTGAAGGCAGGCACTGTGCCAGGGCCTCGGCCGCCTCAGGAAAGAGGAAGTCAGGACCTCGTGCAGACAGGAGAGGCGGGGCCAGCCCTGCCCAGGGCTCCGCAGTGGGGCGCAGGGCGGGGGGGG
>NDGN011558588.1:0-10714 GCA_002564285.1 Tympanoctomys barrerae | reverse complement strand
GGGGACGAAGCCGAGGAGCCTCGTAGATCTCCAGAAAATCAGTTTTCCCTGATGTGTTCGTTTGTTCTTGCCGCGTGTTACCCAGCTGAAGTAGTTTCCCGGTAACGCTTTCGAGCATGCGTACAACCTGTTTCGGCCGGCGCAGCCTCCCGGGTGCTTTCCCTCCAGGTCACTTCCAGTCGCTTCCGCTTTCAGACCATCTTTTCTATTTTTAGGGCTGGAGAGACAGCTCACGGCGTAAGCGCCTGCCTGGCAAGTGCACGCTCTGGGGAAGCACGCAGCACCGTCTTTCTGAATCTGGCTTACTGCATTCAACACCCCGATCTCCAGGGTCGTCTCTTTTCCTGCAAGTGGGCTCATTTCGCTCTTTTTCGTGGCTGGGCAGTGCCCACTCACTGGACAGCTAGACCCACTTCCTTTGCACACTCATCCCCTGATTGTAAGTTTTGCCCAAGCAAATATGCGTACAGGCAGGACATAATGCTTAGTAGAAGGAGCCACGACTTTCCCGCTCACTTCTGGATTGCCGCGGAAGCGCTCCCGATCCTGTTCAGCCCAAGGCCGCTCTTCTGTGGCGCCTGCATCTGCCACGTGGGTACTTTGTCAGTGGCAAACTTCCCCTGCCGTGGTCAGGGTCTGCAGGCTGCAGAGGCCCTTCCTGGCTGATGCCTTGTGGTCGCACAGCAAGGTGCTCTGATCTGGCCGGAGACACCCCCCCAGATAAGTGACCCTCCTGGATAGTCACCTTGAGGAAGTCCCCCGAGGACAGGCTTGTGCGTGTCACTCATGGGCGGCCTGTGCAGTTTCTAGAAGGCCAGGGCGGCTCATGTGCCGGGTGGGTCCATTCCTTTTGGTCACTGGTGTCAGGAATGGATTTTAACCCATTAAGGAGGGATAGGCTTGAGCAGAGGATGACTGAGCAGCTTGCAGAGCAGCAAAGTGGGCTGGGGACGAGGTCACAGTGGGAGCCCACAGCAGCAGGCGGGCCAGGGAGCATCCTCGAGTGGAAAAGATGCAGCATCCTGCTCGAAGCCCCACGGGGCCACACCCAGGGGAAAGTAGCTCCCCAGGGCAGCTTTGGGGGTGCTGGAGCCAGAAGAGTGGGGGAAACTGCAGTGGCCAGTACAGCTCTCATGGCCATAGACTGGCCAAAATGCTTCATCAGCGATGCAAGCCCGGGGCAAGCGTAAAGAACCGGTAGGAGGCATCACGCTGCCCTCAGAACACGAACGCAGAACTTTGCTCATGTTTATATGTTTCTTTTCCTTTTCATTCATGGAAGCTCCTGGGTTTCTGACTCACATGTCTTCCCTGCCTGCAGGCCCACCTGTGTGTAACTCGGGGCCAGGGCGTCGGTGTGGAAAGGAGGCGTTGCCGGGGTCCCTCCGCGTGCTGGCTGTTCAGAGCACCTTAGCGCAGGCCCTCTGATCTGGTCTGTATCCCACTAGCCAGCGTGGGGCTTTGCATGCCTAAATGGGACGGAATTCGCCGATGGCTGGCTGCCTTCTTGAGTCCCTCCCTGCCTGGTGCCTCTCAGCAGCGCAGCGAGCCGCACGTCCCTGCCCTCCAAGCACAGGCCCCTCCTCTGGCTGCTTCCCTAGGCCGAGAAGCAATCTTACCAGCATGTGAACTTCGTCTCCCACGTCGTCGGTGAAAGCTACAGCACGCACACCTGTGCTTCCTGCTCAGGGCTCCCGCTGCCAGAGCCGGCTGGGGTTGGCCGGCGTCCCTCTCAACACAGCCAAACAGTGTCTCTTTTCATCGAGGAGAATAATAGCTTGATTGCCTGGGCCACTTAGTAACCAAATGCCTTGTGTGCTCGCTACCAAATGCTGCGTGCTACTCAGATCCTTCCAGGGGAGAAGGGAGGGAGAAACACGAAGAGCTAACCTCAAGCTATAAATCAGTTGAATAATTTCTAGTCCCTTCTACAGGAAACTTTTACCCTCTGTGCATCTCAATCTGTGTAAAGCAGACATTTGCAGCAGGGGAAAGCACCGGGACACTTAAGGCAATTTAATGAAGTAGCTCTAAATATTGTAACAAAACAAATGAAGTGAGTAGCGCAATTGCTGTTGCTGTTCTCCTCGTACCACAATAAGCACCAGGGGGCCACGCTCCACAGGCCGCCTGCACAGCCGGCTGGGATGGAGAGGGCCGCTGCAGACCGGCGCGTCCGGGAAACGCCGAGAGCATCCGGGAAACGCCGAGAGCTATCTTAGGGCTGTATTTAATTTTGGTGATAATTGTGTCCAGGAAGGAGGGAGGGATGGAAGAGGAGGGAGGAATGGACGTCACCGCCTTATGAGGTTCGAGTTCTTCAGCTTTTATTAGACAGCAGCAGACAGGTGTGATCCGCTGGAGGCTGGCCCGCAGGCGGTGGTGGCCAAGGCAGGGCCCTTGAGTGGAAGCTGACAACTCTGATTGCCAGGAGCATGGCCACTTTTTATGTTCCCACACCAGCAGGTGTGGCTCTCGTGACATGTGGCTTTCTGATGTGGAGCCAGAGGGGAGCGAGTCTCTCCCTTGGGCACCTTGGGGCGCACACACCATTGGGGGGCAGCCTGCCTCTGCCTCCAGGAGTCCTGACCCTTGGGCAAGCCGTGCAGGAGGCCAGAGTCCGTAGGAGGTCAGACTCGTGGCAGCAAGTGTGGCTCTTCTTCCTTTCCCGAGGCCCCGCTGTCTCGGCCCCTGCAGTCCTCTGAGTTCCCGGGTATTCCCCACGCATTTATTTCCAATCATTAATTCTCTGAGCCCCGGATCTCTTCCCAATAGTGGTCAATTTCTGTTGCTGGCAACCAAGAAAGCTGCCTTCCCCCACCTGCTCTGCCCTGGTAAGTACCATTAATAACAAGGCAAAGGGTCACGTGCACATCAGGGGGCTGAAGACAGACATGCAGCACGCGGCCCTCTCCGGGGCTTCCCTGTGCCGGACGGCTGCAGCCCAAGCCACCGCAGGCAGAGGCTTGATTCTTTAAGTTCACAGACCTAGAAGGGGGAAGGGTGGAGATTGACCGAGGGCGTTGGCTTCTAGACTTCGTCCTTTAAGCTCTAGGAGTGGTGGCTTCTTGGGAGGATACATTTGGTGTGGAAGCCACTAGGGTTCCTATGACATCTCCCCCATAAAGTGCTGAGAGCAGCGCCAGCCCCCCTCTTTCCACTACGCTTCTGCTCTCTGGCCTCATCGCTAGCACACCGAGACGCTGCGCCTGCGTGGGCCGCGGTAGAGCAGCCAGGTGCTACCTTGCAGTAACTTCCCTTCTCTGGGTAAACCCTGGCTAAGCCTGTGTGCCTGTGACATTTGGGTTCTTCTGTCTGACCATATTGTTAAATAGTTGCAGTGCGACTCTGCCCATGTTGTGGTTATCCATTTTCAAACAATTGTGGAGAACCCGAAAAATATCTAAAATGTTGGCACGAAGGCTAGGTGTGACTCAGCAGCCTGGCCTCACAAGGAGACGCTTTTGAAGCCAGGAAAGGTGTTGGGGTTGTGGCTCACCCACTATTACAGAGCCACACAGCCTAGGTGCCAAGGGCACAGGCAGCTCCATCTGGGGTTCCTCTAATCTTGAGCAGGAGCGGCATGACCACCTCTTCCCGCGGGGAATTAAGAGCCTGTAGCGAGCGGCCTGCTGGTCCAACCTTCCACAAGCTTTTCTTGAAACTATGTGCTTTGAGTTTATGGAACAATCAGCAATCTATATAAGATTTATGCACCAACATCCTTTTTAAAAATTTGAATTTATTATTAAAACATATTATTTAAAATTTAGTTTCTAAGCCACGCCCAGCCTCTGGTCTTCATAATCCCTGTATCTTCACCGTGTTCTGTGGGCTCAGCTCCTCCATCCGGGCTGGGGTGACCCCAGCTGTGCGACTCTTGGAAGTAACGGAAGCTGGTGTTCTCGTCTTCACCCCAAGAATCTCCGCTTCAGAATGCCCTGGCCTGCACCCAACAGCCTGCCTGCTCTCCGATCAGCACCGCGGACAGAGCCCTGGTGCAGGGATGGCTAGGTCCAATGACTGTGGGCTGAGCCTTGTGTCACACATGCAAGGCCACCAGCCCAGCGACCCGCAGGCTGGCGAGCAGCAGTGCTGTGGTAACCTCTCACAGGGGACGGAGCACGCAGATGGGAATATCAGGAAGCGTGTGCTCTCTCCTGCTCAGGAGATCTCAACCTGGTCCAGAGATGTGTAGCCTCACGAGAACAGCTAAAGCAGCAAAGACAGTGAAAGGAGCGTTCAACAGAGCCCTACCTGCGGCAGACACATGCAGGTGCAAGCTGGGTGTGTGCTCTGAGCACACGTGGGTGGGAGTGTGTAGTACGCGTACCTGTGGAGCCCACCTGTCTGTGTAGCTTCACAGCTGGGGTCTGCTGCTGCCTCAGTCACTGTCTCGTTACTGGAACCAAATGCCCCAACTCAGCTTTAAGGAGGACAGCTTTAAGGAGGACACGTTACTCAGCTTTAAGGAGGACACGTTGATCTGGGCTCGTCTGTTTAGAGGTTGTAGTCTGTAGTCAGCTGACTCTGAGGCAGAAATAGATATTGAGGAAGGGCCAGGGCCAGGGGTGGCTGCTCATCCGTGGCAACCGGGAAGCAGAGCAAAGGAGAGGCTGCAGGGAGAGATGCCCCCGGGCCTCCCCCACCGCCGCCTCCGCCAAGCAGCACGCTCAGCTGTCATGAACCCACCGATGAGATGGCCCCCGCTCTGCATGCCCAAGGCTGTTGGAGCCTCCCGGTCTAAGCCACTCGGCTGCTTGTGAGCCGTGTGACCCTGTACGACCCTCAACCCACCTGATGCCCAGTTTTCACACGTGTAGACCAGGACTGCGGCGCATGCGCCCGAGAGGGAAGCAGGAGAGCCACCCGTGTCCTGCTCGCCCTGCGTGCTGCGTGTCCAGTCGACCACTTTCTACCCATCGGCATAGAGTGGTGTATAGTTTCTGTGATTACCACTTTCATGTCAGTGGAGGTATAATTTGAGGACAGGAAGATGCACAAAACTACAAGCTTTTATGTCTGCCACTATCCATCAAGTCACCATCCAGACAGAGAGGTGACACATCAGGGTGCTGCTCTGTGCCCTATGCCATGCCACTCACTGCCACCCTGCTGGCCCTGTCCTCTGCATCACCGCTGCCTGTCCTCGAGCTCCACACACACACACACACACACACACACACACACACGCACACTCCCAGTGTCAGTGTTTGTGCCCATGCCTTTGTGCTGGCAGCTGAGCGCATAAAGGCCCAATCGGTTCTATCTGGTGTTGTTCCAACCTGCCACTGTCGAGGAGCATGTCTGCCTCTGTCCATTCTTCGTAAGAATCTCCACATGCTCTATGTGGTCGGTGCTACCAAGGCTTTGCCATATCTGGAGGTTTTGCAGAAATGTTACAGTTTTCTGATTCTTCAGAAACGCAAAGCGAAAAACAAAGCTGAAGTCCCGGGGCTTGAGTCTTCCTGTGGCTTGTGTGAGCGGGCGGCCGCCTCCTTCCAGCAGAGGCCCTGGCCCCTCCCCTCTTGTCCTGGAGGTGGCCTGTGGTCTTTCAGTGTCACCACGAGGCAGGGGCTCAAGCTCTCTCAGGAAGAGGTAGGAGAAGGAAGTCCCCCGACCCCATGTCAGGGACCATGTTGGGAGGTTGGCTTTGTGCAGGCACGGATCCTGCACGTCGGGTTGGCATGTGGCCTGAGAGCTGAGGAGGCAGCAGGGCTCATAGGGACATGTGCCTTCTGAGTGGGGGATGGGGTGGGACAGCCCCGCCCATCACCGCCCAGCCTTGGCCACCATCGATGCCACAGCAGCCAGAGTGCAGCGACTTCCCTGGTGACCCGATGTCTGTGCTTAGACATTGGGGGTGACGCCATCCTTGTTCTGAGGGTTGTTGATTCCATTCACTCTGCACTCTGTAACCAGGAACACGTGAGAGGTAGCGGTGATCACCGGGTGTTTTGCCTCAGGGCGTGGGGTCTGGGGCTGTTGCAGGGTGCTTGCCCACACCCAGGTCCTCGTGAGGTGCTGGCCATGTGGGTGCAAAGAGGGCACGCCAGCGCACACACGGCTGCACATCTGCCGCGCCCTTCCTGCTTTCTGCTGCAGGGACCCACGCATTGCCCCACTGGGTTGATGCCTTTCTGCATTAGCAGTGTGTCGGGGCAGCAGAAGCAGCATCGGGGTCTGGCTCCCACCCAGCTCTGCCTCCACACCATGAACTGCTGGTGCGGCGCTGTAGCCTGCTCACGGTGTGCAAAGGCCAGCGGACACACACGTGTGTTGTGCGTGCCGCACCTTCAGTCATCTGCCTCTTTCAGTGAGCCCACCATACTCATTCATTCCTCAGGCACCTGGCTTGTAGGTAGATTCCGTGCAGGAGGCAGCTGACTTTCTCTCAGCGCGGGTTTGAGCTAAGAGGGCTCTGCATCACGGGAATCCCACGTCATTCCTTTCAGGGTGGTCTCCACACTGCCCCGCCGGAACAGCATCGTGCCACGCACACCCACGGGGTGGACAGCCACTCAGCCACAGCCAGCTGGAGACGATGACCACTTTGGGGTCCCTGCTGGCTCAGCTTCGAGGCCTCCTTCCCTAGGGACTGAAGCCCTGCCAGAGGCAGCTGTTTTTGATAATGATGGTGAAATCTCAACCTTCTGCTACTTGGGTGTTTCTAGGGCTCTGGGAGACTGGTGGTTCAGAAAAGACCTCATGGACACTGTATAACTTGGACCCTGTAGGATTAAATACAATAACTGGTAGCTCCATTTATTCTGCAGAAAAGAGAATCACGAGGACTGTGCTTAGATGTCTTAGTTAGCTATAGCTGTGTAACAAGCAACGCCAAAGTCCAGTGGTTTCAACTGACAAGCACCCACTTAACTCATGAACTTGTGTGCTGGCCTGCAGTTCTAGCCTGGGCTGGGCTTACCGATGCTCCCGTGCTCACTTGCTAGGTTCACTGTCAGGCTGACTTGGGGGATTCGGCCTGTGGCCAGTCAGCGCCGGATCCGCACCCCTCATCTCTCAGCAGGCCAGCCTGGTGACAGAGGGCAGAGAGCTCTGCGGGTGAGCAGGAGCGGGCAAGGCTCTGACACTGCAGCGTGGAGCAAGCCCGACACCACTTCCCCTGAGTCCTGTGTACTGAAGCCAGTGACACAGCCAGCCCAGGCTCGGGCCAGCGTTGCCCCCCAAGCCCCGGGAGGAAGAGGCACAGAGCTGGTTCAGCAGCCTCCACCACAGCTCTCGCCCACAACCTTTACTTGCCAATCAAAGATTTCTATCCAAAGAAGAAAGTGGTCGTTGCACGGGGAGAACGGGAGCCCGTGCGGTCAGTGCTTCACACCAGCCCACACCTCTGGACTCGGCGTCCTCGCTGACTCGGCATCTCACGGGATCCAAGGACACACAGAGCCCCCCGTGCTCCGTGGGCCCACAGCTCGGTGCTGAGAAGCTATCATAGTTTCCTCCAGGGGTCCAGCGGGCTCTGGGGCCCTTGCTGGCTCCCTGATGAAGGAGTCCCCTTTGCCCTGATGTTTCCTCTGCCCTGAGCTCCCCAGGGAGCCATGAGGCATGAGGCAGGTGCAGAGGCCAGCTGCAGGGCGAGCTGCCCATTGTTCTTTGAAGCAAAGTCGCTGTCTTTTCTGGGGCACTTATGGGGCATCACAGCAACCACATAGGGTGCCCCGCAGGGCCAGGACCCCTGGGCAGGTTCCTGAGACTCAGCAGTGCCTGGCCAGCACTGTCCCCGAGCCAGGTCTGTCAGGGCCCACACTCATCACAGTCCCCAGGGCCTTCGCCGAGCACAGCGCCTAATGTCCTTCTCCAGTGGGGAGCAAGGGGGAGCCACACGCTGGGTCAAGGCCAATGGCTCCCACCCCGGAATGCTGGGGCACCAGCAGCCTGCGTTTCTGGAAGCTCCGATCCAGTCGAGTGTCTCTGAGAGGCATCAGTGCAGTCACCAAGCTGGTACGTTCCTCAGCCGCCGCCGCCGCCACCGAAGCATCTTGGCGGGGTTGGCAGTGATGTGCCACGCCCAGGCCCAGGCAGTGTGGCTCATGGTCTCTAGCCCACCACAGAGCTGCAGGCGCAGCGTCCTTCCTGTGGCACAAGGCAGCGCAGCTGCAGGAGGTCCTCCACCACTGGCTTTCCACGAGCGTGAGTGAGCATGGCTTCCGAGCCGGCCCGCTTTGGGGTGTCGGCCACCCAACTAAGTCACGCCCACACCATGACCCCAGACAATGAGGGGGGTAACAGCTGCTAAGTACACAGCACAGGCTAACGAGCAGGCACCTCGTTAGCGTGCAGGGTGCAGGGTGGCTGGTCTCTGCAGGGCTGCAAGGCAGAGCCCTTCCAAGGCCTCACCCAGCAGGGGCGCCCTGCCCGTCAGACCCTCTCTGGGGGCTTGGGCGCTGCCTCTGTCTCTGGAGGAGAACAGGGTTTCTCTGCTCCCTCCAACACCATCCGAGAGGATTCTCTGGGGCCCAGACTCAGGATTTTACCCTTGTTATTTTTAAATCACATTTGTTTTCCAACACCTGAAGGAAGACTGAACTTTGCATATCCCTCGAGGCTTTTAGAAACAGGTTGGATTTAGCTGGTGTTTATTTATCCATGGAGAAAACTGTGGCTTGGGCAGCTGCTTGCTTACGGGTGTCTGCGCAGTGCCCCAAGGGTCCTGTAGGCCCAGGAACTCTGTGCCCTGGGGTAAATTATAGATGACAGCCTTAGGGGAAAGACACCCTTGGAGAGCTGGGGACAGCATGGAGCAGAAGGCCGGCCTCACATGGGGCCTGAGGAGAGGGGGAGGCCAGGTGCGAGGGGTTGGGCAGGGCAGAGGGGCCTAGGAAGGCTACTGGGAGCACGTGGTGACTCCTGGGTATAGTGGAAAGGTGGGCACTCTGGCTCTCTAGCTCAATCAGATGACTCGGCAGGCTTCCAGGTCCATAACATTTGGGACTGGAGGAGCTGAGGTCCTCATTTGGGTCCTCTGTCTACCTGCGAGGAGAGAGAAACTCTGTGTCCGCTGTTGTTGCTCTCTTTTCCTGGTCGATGTCACAAGCTTCAAGTCTGGCCTAAGGCCAGAAAACAGGGCGGGGGGAGGGACTCCTGGGGAGCCCCAGGCCTGGGCCCAGCTCAAGAAGGCGAGCTTCACCAGTGCTTTCCGCATCTCTGCCAGGAAGCTTTCTGGGAGTCCTGGGTGAGGTCCCGGTGCGCCTGAGCAGGTGGCCAGGTCTGCAGCGGGGAGAGCACATTTGATCCACAGACTCACCCTTGGGGCTTAGCCGGGGTTGGGCATGGAAAGCAGGAAAATGAATCTTTGGGTCCATGGACGAGGACAGAGGGACCTGAACAGCAAGGGCAGCGGAGGACGGTGAGAGCCGGCATGATGTTGGCCAAACATCACGGTGTCCACTGGAGCTCTCCACTACAAGGTCTTCTCCCAGTGGACCCAGGCTGCCAGGACACTGCTGGCTGGGACAGGGCAGGGAGGGACAGCCAGCCCTTCTGGGACAATGCATGTGCTCCCAAGAAGGGTGCGCCAGGTGCAGGGGCAGCCTTTGCAGACACAGCAGACAGCTGGCGCCTCCCCACTGCCTAATGAGCACGCTCCTGCTGGAGACAGGCAAGTCAGTGTCCTCACGTGTCGCAGGTAATAAGAATCACAATTAGGCCTCGGGGACCTGTTCATTCCCAAGATGACTCATTTGCTCCAATCCTGATGGCTGGGCCTCACTGGCGCTCAGGCCTCGAAGACCTAACAGGAAACCACGACCTCATCTGGCACCAATCTGTCCTCCCCATACCTCCAGCTCACGCTGCTCTTGGCAATCAGCCCCCAGGAAAGCAAGCAGCACCTGTGATCACTGTACAAATCGGACCAAGCGTGGTCCCCACAGGCACATACGGAGGGCTGTGTCTTGTCATCAGGAAGAGACTAATAGGGTACTCTGCAGGGCGCCCTCCCCTCTGGGGGGAGTCTTCACCCCACAGGTCAGATCTGCATGGGGAGCTCTCATGTGTGTTCATCCGTCTTGAGCAGAGATGACACTGGCACCCTTGGTCAGAGCTATGGCCCAGAGCTGGTTGGAAGATGGATAGAAAAAGGACCATGTGAGCTGTCTCCACCCTAGCTCTGGTGCCCGGTGTCCCCAAGTCCTCAAGGTCTCTCTCCCTTTTCTGGGGTACGAAGTACCCTGAGAAATGGTTTCTGTGGGAGATACTGGCCAGGTGGAAGATGACAGGTGGACTTGGAGTGGACGGACTGACCCCATCTGTGAAGGAGGTTGGTCACACCCACCTAATCCAGAGGGCTGGCCTTGGGAGAAAGCCAGGAAGCTCTTGGAAAGGATGAAACCATCTGTGTGTCTTTCGAAGGAAAGAAGTGTGTCTGGGTTATCTTTGTTTTCTTCCAGGGACCAGCAAGAGAGTCCAGCATCTAGTCCTTAATACAGACCAGTGAGAAGTTTCAAGACCAACCCTCTGACCACAGAACTGTGTCCCAGCTCCCACTAAATGGTCACTTGAACTTATCAGATGGAGCCTTCATTGCTCTTGCTCTAGAAACCAGGATTTTCTGTCTGTCCATCCATCTGCCCACTCATGAATCCATCCATCGATCCATCCACCCACCCACTCATCCATGCATGCATCCATGTGTCTATCTGTCCATCCATCCATCTACCCACTTACCCACACACCCAGTGATCTATCCATC
>NDGN011558587.1:16600-26996 GCA_002564285.1 Tympanoctomys barrerae | reverse complement strand
TATCATGTCTGCATCTTGTACAATGAATAACCACTAAGACAATAATGTGCAATGTATTAATTATTGAAACTGTCCTGGTAATAAGTTATGAAACTATCTCATTGATATTTGTTTCTCAATAAAATTATTTTTAAAAAAGAAATTAAAAAGGAGAAGGAAAAAATTAAGCATTAACTGCTCCTTTCAATAGGATTTTTAGTCAGATTTCTGCTTCTAATATTATTAATCCTGTTTCCAAGTGCTTGATACACTGTTCACCAGAGAGAGTTAGGAATCAGCACTTTCCTGTCCTTCCAACCTCGATCATGGAACTTCTCTGTGTAGAAAAGCAAAACATGGAAAGTGCAGGCTGTGGTACCAGATAAATCTAAGTTCAAAGTTGGGACTTTCCCCTTGCTAATTTAACAAATTCAGGTGAATTCTTTTAATGTTATGAACTCTCAATTTCTAGTTTATAAAATGAAGAGAATTATATTGTTTGTAGTTTTTATGAAAAGTAAATGACACATTGCTAAAAAAAATTACACTGAGTATTTGCTTTTATTAACCTAATAATCAGTACAAAATTTATTTCTCTTTGTTTAGGCAGAGATGAAATATAGTTGATCTCTTAGGTCTTGTCTGACTGGTGACTCATACTTTAAAGAGAACAAGTAATCTGCCACTGATGATGTTGGTTTTATGGATGATATCCATAATATTAGGCCATAAGGGAGAGAAAAATTAGTGGCATGTCCATAAGACTTTCCCTCTGTCCATATTCCACTAACCTTCAGAGGAAGCCAGACCTCCCAGGGGTCTTCCTATTCTAGGACACTGATATAGCAGGAGGCAACTGCAGAGTATGAATAGGTTTAGCTAGTTCTGATGTTAGTGGCCAGTTGCCACACACGAACTTAAGACCTTCAAGCAAAGCAATCTAGCAAATACTAGTAAGTTTCTCTACTTTGTTTACAGAGATTTTCAAACCACTCCGTCACTTCTCCCCACTCTTAATAGTGGTTGCTCCAAAATTTCTTAGTATCATAAAATCTCCAATAGTTTCTTAACAAATAATCTGAAAATGATGGGTACATTTTACATTTGTCCTGGTAGGATTTCACAAGATTGAGGAAACTGGTTGAGACCCATCATGACAAAACATCTTCATCTGGCAAAGAGGAAAACCCCAATCATCATTCTCTGTCAAGTCACTGGAGAAAAAGCCACAATAGCAGGGAAGGGGTCAGGAAGCAACTCAAACTTATAAAGCACAGTACACTTGGCCCAACTCATAAAGACACAGACTGCTTTGTTCTCCCTGCTTTCTGAGGGGGATATATGGACCAGGAGATTTTTATGGCCACAGTCTGATCCTATAAAATAGGACTGCACTTGTACATCCTTCTGGATGGCCAATAAATAATAGTACATCTTATACTCATGAGTTGGTTACTTCAGGGAAGAGGTAGGAATTAATTTCAAATCTATCACATAGTTTCAAGCTTTTTCCCATGAGATTTCCTACAAGGCCACTGCACAAGAAGCCATAATTTCCATCTTTATTGAAAACAGCATCTCAGGCAAAGTGGTGCATTGTGTCCTCAAAGTGATACCTCACTCAAGGAAACAGAATTCACTTACACTATCATCAAAAGTGTCCAGGGTCTTTTTCAGAAAACTATAATATTTGACCCTTCATTCAGATAAAATCTGTTTAATGCACAGAGCTTAAGCAAAGCCTATAATTTAAGGAAATGATTTCTAACCCAGTAAACTTGCCAGTTAAACCAAATAGTTTAAATCTATGCCGTATGTAGTAAGTGTAATAGAGCCAATTTTTTAAAATCCATATGTTTCATGGCAACATCACTGGATCTTTATGGTTATGTATTTCATTCTCCATGGTTGTTTCACAATCTGCTTGTACATTGTTTATTAAGTTTGTGTATGTATGCTTATATGTATGTAGAGGATAGATGTACAGATTCATCTAAATTTAGACTATGATGAAGCAACTCAGAAAAGGACACTATGCATATGGAATACATCAGAATATTGGATTTTATAAGCCACTGCTGATGGATGGCATTATGTAATTAATTCATCAAGTTTTCAGATTCAGAGTCAAACTTTCTACAAATGAATTCTCTTTCAGTTCTCCTTTTTTCAGAAAATATTAATACCTCTTTAGGAAATGTAAACAGTACAGAATTGGCATGATTATTAGTACATTCACCAGGAAAAAAGGTGATGTTTGTAATTCAAATTCCTTAAGAGAAAAAGTTCATGAAATTGGGTAAATTAATTAATTAGAAAATAGCATTGTATTGAACTGCTAATAGCCCAGTGTTTTCTTTAGAAATTTTATATGATCTTAGATTCTGATATTAAAATAAGGTTACTGGTATCTGATTTGACTGATATTTATTCATTGAACTGAGCCGCAAATAAATGGTCCTGATTGGGACAGTCTACACACAAGCACTTAATATACGGAGCTGACGATCATACCCTCCCATTATATATCTTGTGGTGTTCGCCAGGTAAGATCATTCACTTGACTCAGCATGGTTTTATATTTACAAAAATATACTTCCTATCTATATGTGGTTCATTTAGAGTTTTTTCAATGCTTTTGGGATTTTTATTGTGCAGTGAAAGCAGCTATACTTATTGAAGGTCCCAATGCTATTTTAAATAAAAATCTTTGTCTCATTTTGCTTGACATGCTGACCAACTAGCAACATTAATTTCAAAATGCACTCACAACATTATTATATTAAAAGTAGCTTATATACCCTCTAAAAATAGTATGTTTTCAATCTGGGTACCTGAAACTATAAAATTTATTTCATATTAATATTTTTCTAAGGAAAAATATAAATTTCAAGTTGGTCATAAGCACATCTACTCCTATGAAATTCCAGGATGCAAGATATTTTTGTATTCTAATATTTTTTTAAAGTGAACTGCATGGTGAGACACTGTCTCAGAAAAAAAGTGTATCTCACCATATTAAGATGTGTTTTTTCCTAAAACTGCTATGCTATTACATGTAGCAACCCATGACATATTCAACATGTAAAAATATGCTCTTTTGTTTGTGACTGCTGCTTTCTAGGTTCTTCTAGATGCTTGATACATAGAAATCCCTAACAAGCAGTCTCAGACAATAGGCTCATTCCTTGGGAGCATGCATTTTAGAGTGCCAATGTGTTATTTGAGAAATCAACTCTAATTACACAAATTACACAAACCAACTCACTACATCACGTTATCCTTTATATAGCTAGCAGAATGTTTATACAGGATACCCAAAAAGAAAGAAGTCACCCACCAACCCCCCAAGAAGAGCTTCCAGTACTGTCTGTCTGTCTAGCTGTAGTATTGCATGACTGAAGGCTAAAATTGTGAAATCAAATCACAAGAGAGCTGGTACTCTCTGACTGAAGTGGGATATTTTGCCGCCAAAGAGTTAAATCTTTTAATATATTTCCCAATTACTGTTTAATTCATAAAACACACATACAAATGACTTGCAACAAAATTATTACACGTTTATTAACTAAAAATCATTTTTCTTCCCCATCCCTTTATTAAATAAACATTAAAACATATTCAAAGAATACAGATTTGGAGAAATATGAAAACATAAGTTTGAGCAAGTAACCCCACTTTGGACCAGCTTTCTGCAGTTAAAAACTCAAACCTTGGGATTTTTCTGTCTAAAATGGGACATGAGGACCTCAAAAATCCCAGGTCCAGGAAATTGACTTAAGAAACTCATAGCTAATGAGGAACAATAATCAAAATAGGCTTCATATTCTAAAGTCCACAGTTTTGTTGAATTTTGGTGAGTACCTCCTCTGAATAAAACATTACTCCAGAGGTTATACTCACCAGAACAAAACACAGTCCTGTTGAGGCTTGTGGGTGCCTACAACAAAGTATGGAATTTAAGTCAATTCAACTGAAATCAGAACTACAGGAATAAGAGAGAAATAGAAAAATTTTCAAAAGAAGTCTCCTGGAACTTTTAAGTGATTTCAAAAAAGGAAGTTTTTCAGTTTGATAAAGTCCTAAAATATAAATAATTGAAGTAGAAATGAGCAGGGTATAAACAGTTGCAATGCTACCATTAATCCAACACTTACCACATGTTAGGTATGTTACTTTTCTAATGTAATGGACAATGAGGTCATTTGATACTATTATCCTACTCTTACAAAAGATAAAGAGTTCCTGTACCCATTCTTACATGTTAATAATAATTATTATACATTTCAACCTTTAATTTCAAAAGCTTTCACCATACTACAAACAATTCTTTAAAAAGGGATACAAAGTTCTCTATGTAAAAAAACTTCTGTGGACTAAAAAGCATTTATCATTTCTATGCCTTTATTAAATAAACACTGAAATATATTTGAAAAACAAAAGTCTGAGTAGAAAACCACACTTACTTTGAGCCAGTTTTGTCTGCCTCTTTGTAGTCTGATTACTTAGTCTGATTACTTTGAATACCTCAAAATTCAATCAAGTACCAGAAAAGAAAACTGGAAGTTGAGAGATTTTTTTTCCATATTGTGTTGATTGTTTGTAAATAAGTATATCAGTAAGGTGAAGAACAGGAAGAATTTAAAACACAAATGTTTCCAACACAATGCTTTAATTACTTGTGAATGGAAGCAATTATTGGAGGAAGGATAATGTTTAGAGAGGCAATTAAATATAGCCAACAGGCATCGCTGACATTGAGATCATTTTATGAAAAGAATTTTGAAAGGAATAGAACTAGAACTCAGGGCAGAAGCACCCAAGAGATGGCTACAACAGAATCAAAGACTAATTTGCCACAACGTTCTAGGAAAAAGCAGAGACCTCATTTCCCTCAAGATTCCACCAGGATTGGATTTCTTTACTTAATTAACTACTCACCCAAGATACTATCTAAAAAATGCTGACCCTGCAGTGGTGTGCAGATAACTTGCTGTGGCCTCAACAACTCTATTTATTGGAATATCCATTTTCCTGTCTAACGGAGGCCAGAGTTTGAACTTCCTCCACTTGAACTGATATTCTACTTTCTCATTTATGCTACAGCTGTGTTTTGCTATAAGATATGGAATATTCCATAGTCATACAAACACGAGATAAAGAAAAATACAAGTAGAAAATAAAGGAGAACATTTCTCTACCTTTTAAAGTAAAATAAGTACAATTAAGTAGGGAAAATATTGCGTGTAACTCAAATTTTTGTTTAACCATAAATAAAGATAAACTGGGTTATAAGTATATTGTCTCACCAGTGTGCAAGATTCTCTACCATATCATAGGGATTTTACAGCACCTGCCTGGCATGCGCAAGGCCATGAGTTGGAGTCCCAGTATCAATAAAATAAGGCTCTTAAGGGTAAAGATTTGGTTGAGAAACCTCCCTGCTTACATGGGATTCCAAGGACAGAGGATGGACACAGTGCTCTGCCCACTGATGGTATACATCCATTTAATATACTCTGTATGAAATAATGTCAGCATCATTGAATCACCTCTGCTTACAACCAATTAGAAATGGAATTAACAAATCTTCCAAATTGTTGTATTTGTTTTTCCCTTTGGAATTACTATTTTAAAATATAGGTACATGGTAGTACTTAACAAGAAGTAAATATTTAGCCTCATCTCTCTTCTTTATATGTATTTGGTACTGGGTCTCACTACACAGCTCGGGCTCATAGTGACCCATCTCTATTAAGTAAAGCCTTTCACATTTTATATGTAACTATAAAGACATCCTGAGGGCTGGCAAGATGGCTCAGTAGAATAAGCACCTGCCTGGCAATTGCACGGGCCTGAAGTTCAATTCCTGGTTCCACAAAAACAGACAGACAGAGAGACAGACAGACAGACAGACAGACAGAGAAAGGCAGACAGACATCCTATAATCTGATGACATCCATTACACACATATGAATGTGCATACACATCAATATACATAGTTGTATACATACATAGAAATATGCACCATTATCATCAGTATGCATAGATAGATAAACATGCATGCACACATCTATTAAAAGTTAGCTCTACAATAGAGTGCTATTTTCTATGTGGAGCACCAAGTAGTATCTACACCTAAGGGGAAAACAGGCCCCTTAGCATTTATCTTCTATCATTCCACCTGTGAAAACACATTGTCTCCCTGCCTCTTCAGTCATGTATGCCTTTGTATTCGAAATACAGAAGCTACTTATTTTAAAAGAACATGGAATTTAATATCTTACACTCATTGTGCTTTCTCATTCCCACTGTAAAAATTTAAGCTGCTTTTAAGTCACATCTAAAATCTCTCCCCTACTTTTCATTAGAGATTGATTAAATTGATAAAAATAAAATACCAAACCATCACAGCTATTTTAGTCATCTTATAATTACTTTTTAAATATTCAGTTCGCTTCCCATAAAACTGAGGGCATCACACACATGTGAGCTATCAGTATTTCACAGTACCAGAACTTGTAATGGAAAAATAACCGTCCATTCTTCCCTGTAGGATTTCATACTTTCTACCCTTATTAGTATGAGTATAGCTGGTAAATAACTGAACTAATTTATAGTGAGTGACATATTTTAAAGCCAGCAAACTATTTTATTTTGAGAATTTAAGTCAACCTTTGCTTTTCCCTAGATAGTTCTGTGTGTGCCTCCGATAATAAGTTAGAGCATATTCTTGACTTTCCCATTAACATCTAACAACTTGTGAGCTTTTGATGTCCATGGGATGATTTCTAAATGATGATTTTAATTCCCCAATGCACCTAGATAACTAGAAAAATAATAGACAATAAATGAGTACTTTAGAAGAAATTTAACTAAGAATTTAAAGCTTCACCCAAGCTAAAAGTAATCAAAAAAACCTGTAATAATCCTATACTGAATTCAATATTATCTTTACATTATATAAAGAATGTACCAGTTTCAAATAACTTATTTCATGTACAAGAGACAACTACATTGTGATGCAGTGATCATTATAAGCACTTTATAGATGAGGATACTGAGGCTCAGCTACATTAACTGAACTGCAGAATTAAGAATTCATAGAGCAGGAGTTCAGATCCAAGTGTATTTAAAGCTACAGCATTGTGCTGACTTTGGATGGAACGTGGGCCCTTGGACTTTGATATTTATAGAATCTCATGTCCTGTACCAACTTGATTCCTAAAAATACATTCATAGTTCAATTATCCTATGAGTTATCTAATTCATTTAGGTTCAATTTATCACTGTTCAGAGTAGATAGTAATAGGTCTATAATTTTAACCATGACTGTAAGTAAAGACAATGCAATTTAGAAATTAATTGAAAAGTCAGATGTTAACAAAAATGCATACCCAGTAATAATTTTCCTCTTAAAAATTTGCCTAGGAAATTATGAGAATCAAAGCAAAAGCTACATTTTTCTAAGCAATAAGTATCAATCAGTAGCATTCATTCACAAAACTGTTATATTTTGTTTACTTTTATAACCAAAATTGATTACAGAGACCACCATATGTCTTTGATATATTGCATTATACAACCTTTCATTAAAATACCTTTAATTATCAATTCATAGAAAGTGTTGAACTCCATGGAAATTGGGTATTTTAGCAATGAATTTTACTGTGTCTTCATTCCACATTCTTAAGTCGAACTCATTAAGTAAAGAGAATTAAAAAAAACATATTTCCTTCTCAAAATTCAGATTATATCAATGGCCTTGTTGTGGCTTGTGTCTAGCTGTCCCTCCAAAGCTTCATGAACTGACTGAGGCAGGTTCCTAGAGATTGTGATTAATTCATGATCCAGTACTGGGATTATGGGTGTGAGTGGTGCACTTGCCCTAAGGTAGATAGCCTGAATACAATATAAGTGGGAGAGGTTTAGCCTCCTTCCCTTTGCTCTTTACTGATTTCCACTGCCATCAACTGCTGCCCTCTGCCACGTGCCACTCTGCCTTGGAGCCAGCTGAGTATGGATTGAAACCTCCACTGTGAGCTAAACAAACACTTTCCTCCTAATTTTGGGTGTCAGGCATTTTGTCCTGGCAATGAAAGGAAAGTAACTGAGACAAGCGTCCAATTTTGTATATTTAAAGGAAAACAGTTTTATGATCATGAGAAATTGGTTAAGATGTATTAGTTTATATCAGGAAGGAAGTTAAATTGTGTAATACCTTTTTGTCCTAAAATACCTTTTCCAGTATGTTTCTAGGGCAAACAGCCTACAAGGATCAGTTTCTCTGATCAGTGTAATAAAGATAATGCCTTCCTGGGAAGCAAATGTTGAATAAGTGCTAAATTCTCTGCTCTTCAGCTCTGACACAGACTAGCTGTGTGCAGTACCTACCCAGCCCACTTTGCATTGCCTCCCACAGACCTGAGGGGCATGGTGATCAGTGAGACCATGTGAGTCGGAATGCCTGTGATGCCAGTAGCAGTAACATCCCTGTAACTCACCCAGGAGTTCTGTATCTTCTGCCATCATACACAAAACTGGAAAGTTAACTTGTTGGCTTGATTATTTTGTCATCTACAGATGCCCATTAAGTCCATGTAAGTTTTTGCTTCTTCCTTTGAGTGTAGAACTTAAGAGTTGTCAATGTGTTAATGCCATGCAGCCAAATTCACCTGAATACCAAGTGAAAGAGTGTTATCTTCATATAAGGACTGACCTGGCCTTCCTATACCACAGTTATTGAAATGAGGGAGCAGAGACAAGTGGAAAAGGCCCACAGATGGGTTATTAGAGCCCTCGTCTGTACACTGAAGACAAGCAATTTTTCTCCTGCCCTGATTGATTACATGCTTTCACAGGCTGACCTGTAAAATCCTTGCTATCAATCATTCTTCCTCACAGAGGCTACAGCAAGAAGACTTCCTGTCTCAATCACATTCTCCAGTTTACCTGAGAGCGACACAAGCCAGACTGATCTTCTGGGCACTGAGGTGATCATACTGTCTTCCCTCCCTCACCCCATTATTTGGGCATGTGAATGGTAATAACCAACAAAACACTGTGTATGTTCATTTGACCCCTCTCTTGCCCTGAAGATGTAAACAAACAACATTTGGATGCTCTGTTCACAGAGGCTCCGAGAGGCCCAGATCTGCATCAGGCATTCTCTCTGCTTCCAAGACCCAACAGCCCACAAGTGCTCAGCAAATTTCACTGCTCATAATGTGAACCTGCTACCTCTGTTGGAGGAATGCCCCTGGGCTGTGTGGCTCTGTAGCCTCCAGGGCAGAGACAGTGTCTCCCCACCACTGTGTTTCAGGGTAGGGAGCCATGTCTAACACACAGTGGAGTCTGCTCTACATTCTGGAGGGTCCCTAAGGATGAAATCATGAGGTCCTCATCACCTCACATGCACACTTGCATAGCAATGGAGCTGTGCTCTTCAATGTCCTCTCTGGCCTCCCTGTGGGCTTCTTTAGTCACCCTGATGACAGATAGGACAGTACAGTGGTTAGAGAGCAGGGTTGAGAGCCAGACTACCCAGGACTTTAAAGCCTAGCTCTGTCACTCATTAGCTATATGATTTAGGGCAAACTATTTATCTTTCTGTGTCTTAGTTCATGTTTTGTAAAATAGCTATAACCATCATGGATCATTATTATAAATACTGGATAATTTTACTAAGTACTTCAAAATTAAGTCTCTACTCAGTAAATGCTATATCTTACCACCATCCAAACCCCTCTGGGTGCTTGGATCCCTATTTGGATGCAATCATACCATTTTATTTTGGAATTTCATACCCAACCCTACAAAAATAACAATTCTGATTCACTCTGTTAGTAAGAATGAAATTGTCAAGGGGAATGTTACAAGCTCTACAAATGCACATTGGTACATGACTAAACACCTTTAGAAGACCCTTCCATATAGCCTGGAAAAGCAATGAATTGATCACGTTTTTCCAGTATATCCAGGTGGAAGGCACAATAATTATACTTGTACATGTGATGTCCAGGACTCTTTCCCTGGTACCTATCCATAGGTTGCCTTACATGGTAAAAAGGACTTTGCAGATGCAGTTAAGGTTAGGAGCTCAAAATGAGAAATCATTCTGAATTTTCCAAGTAAACACAATCTAACCACATCAGTTGTTAAAATCAGAGAACTATTTCCAGCTCAAAACAACTAGATTGAAGCCTGATAAAGACTTGGCCCAGATTGCTAGTTTTAGTAATGGAAAGAGGCCATACATTAAGGAACGTGTATGACTCTAGAAGCTGACAAAGGCAAAAGAACAGATTTCACCTCAAGTCTCTCCATACAGCCCTGTGAGTATCATTATTTTATTATTTATTTTATTTTATTTATTTATTTATTTGTGTGTGTGTGTGTGTGTGTGTGTGTGTGTGTG
>NDGN011558587.1:0-16550 GCA_002564285.1 Tympanoctomys barrerae | reverse complement strand
AGCCCACCAGGGGGCGGGGCTGGCTGGCATGTGGTGCTGGGGGATTGAACCGTGATCCCTGTGATTTCCTAAGCTTGTTCTAAGTAGGTGCTTTAGACCACTGAGCCATCTCACCAGCCCTGGTATCATTATTTTAGACCAGTACTGGATTTTGGATCTCCAGAACAGTAAGATAAAAATGTACATTGCTTAGGCATCTAAGTGTGTGGTAATTTGTCATTGCAATGATAGAAAATTCCACTAGGGAAAAACCGCAACTCATCAGTGGGCACTACACTACAGGGCTAAGACACAGGAAAGCACATATTGGCTTACCATTGATTCTGCAGATTCACTGAGTATCTACCACAGGCCAGGCACTGCTGCTTGTGCTACTGAAGGCAATAGTGAACCAGAGTCATGGTTGGCTTCTGCTCTCCTGGAGTCTACAGACACTGAACAAACTAGTAACTTAAATAACTGTGAACACTGGTTAAGTGCTGTAAAAATTAAATAAAACAGCATGATGTGATAAAGAAAACAGTGTAAAGCTAAGGGGACAAATCCTTAGATGGAGTGGATGGAAGGCTCTCTAAGAAATGACATTTGAGCTGATGTCTAAAAGGTATAAGGAGCCAGACAGGCCAAGTTCCAAGTGAACTCATAGGCTATGAACCCACTGACAACATAGCCTTCTTAAGAATACTGCAAGAGATTAAACACCCATTCTGAGAAATTGACACCACTTCTCTCTCCAAGGAAAAGTGCACTGTGTGAATCGCTCCTCTCATTTCCTGTCCTCATTCTTCACAAGCATGATTTCAAGGCTTTATTTTTTAATATGCTTTATGAACAGTGCAAAGGCAGCATTATTCCAAACTCCCTGGATATTACTCTCAGTGAGAGCATCGATCGATATTCTCATCTGCATATGGATGTGGTTAGATTCTCTGAGACAGCCAGTTGCTGTTACTATGATGGAGTTTCCTGAGGCTCACACAACACTTACCAGTGACACCAGCTCCAACACAGACAGAGCACTAGAGCCCACGTGTATCATATCTGGGCACATTTAATTGTGATACAAATACCAATGTGTGAAAATGGAAAATGTATAAAATGCTCTCTTCTGTCATATCACATAGGAATGGTGGTCTCTGATAATCAAACATATGTACAGAAAACAGGATATTTCGTTTATTTTACATACAGGGTCTTAGTCTAATACCAATGGTAAAATACTGAAAACAACTCCAATTTTGCCTACGGTTGCCTGTTACAGTGTCAATAGACTTCTCACAACTTCCCCTTTTGTAGGTCCTTAATAAAGTAAAGCTAGAACCTCCTTCCCCATCTGTCTCCATTCAGCATTTAGTGTCATGTACCAACAATCCAGAATAGTAGAAAAGACATCTGAGAGTTTGTGCCATAAACACCTTCGCACATGATAAGATGACTAGGCGGAAACATACCAACTTGTCCACATTCTGAACCTGTTTTTCCCATTTCTATGGCATTTGTTAACATGATGGACTTATAAACAGACTTAAATAAGAGTGACTGAAAAGGCTTTTGTGGTAAGAGTGCAGGGTTAACACTTTGAGCAGTGAGAATTCACTGTCTCTGAGGTCTTAGAGTCATAATGTCTGGATCTGATTTTCAACTCCACAATATAATAACTATATGACCTTGAAGAAGACACCTTCCTGACCAAGGATCAATCCTTTTTTTTCTCTATAAATTGAGGTCAGCAGTAACACTCTTTTTCTGCTTCAAAAGGCTTTCACAATTACAAAATAAAAAAGACTTTGTAAACTATAGAACATGTAGGTAAACTAAATATCTCACACAGCCCACTCATAACACTGCACATACACTGTGTGATGGTCACAGACTCAATAGATATTCTCTGAGCTCTTGCCTCCAGACTAGCAGCAAGCTCTGGCCTTTGTCTTGTCCTCCTCCACTCTTCCTCTTAGTAATCCTCATCACTCTTTCATCCCCAAGTCACAATCAGCGCCATTCACAACATCTCTGAAAAACAATTCCCCTCTAGGACACCAATCTGAAAGACCAACCACAAGGAAATCCAGGCTCTTGCTCTTTCAAAATAGGGTTTCCAGGATAGCTCAGTTAGGTATCAGTTTCTGTTGTCTACTTCCTTGCAAAACATGACAAACTTTATCGGTAAAGGGCCAGGTAGTAAATACATATGACTGTAGTATATTTTTATTTCCTTAACCTACCTTTTAAAACTGAGATTTTTAAAAAAAAAGGGGGATAGAGGCAGGAAGGGAAGGAGGGAAAGAGGAATGATGCTAAGAAGGACAGAAATCTTCAAACCCTTGGGCCTTATACAGATAGGCCACAGACAGGCATCTGTACCAGGCCGTGGATCTATAGTCTGCCCACCTATGCTTCCTTCACACTGGTGCACTTGATATGAAGGGCTTGTACCAAAACAAAGCAAGTACTTGAAGAGGAGGCTGCTGTTGGTTGGGGAGCAGAAAAAAAAGGTAGTCTGGTCAAGAAAGGTACCTAGAACAACCTCTTCTTGGGACATCCAGACCTTGAGACTCATTTGCATTTTTGGCAGATTTTTTCATTCTTGGATTTTTCTCAGGAAACTTTTGGTTAATGTTCCTTCTTGACCCAGCCTCCTTTGGTGTCTCTTAATCCATGGCAGAAATCAGATTCCTGAACTACAAAACTGAGTTAAGCTCAAAGTGAGAACTCAGAGCTGCTAGGCTCTATATAGACTGAGTACATGGCTTCCACATCCCTAAACATTGGTCAGTTAGAGTAAACAGCTCCACAGCTCATGGGACCTTGGTAATGGGAGTTACCATAACATTATTAAGCCAGTCAAAATGCATCTTTGAGCCAGTTAGACTATTTTACATATTTATTAGTTATTATGATTAACACAATGAAGAAGAAAAGAGGGGCAAAAAGAAGAGAGTAAGAGGAAGAAGGATAGAGAGAAGAATTTGGGGGGATGAGAAGGGAAGAAAGAGAAAGAAAAGGAGAAGTTACTGCAGAATATTTTGCTGGATGTTACTATCACAAAATGAAATAATCTTCACCTGGTACTTACAGCAAATTCATCAAACACAGTTAAAAAACTCTAAAGCAACATTGCATATCATTCATAGTTTCTAAAGGAGAAGTAGTAAATTTGGCCTCCCTTTTGATGTATTACCCTCTTAACAGAGACTTCAGTGTGATTCTTCTAGTTTTCCACATATATCCTATAAGTCAAGGCCCATAGGGTGTCTAGGTGCAAATTAGTAAATGATGCATCCTTTGCCCCCAAACACATCAGAAAATCATGCTCCTTAAGCTCTGTGTCTTAGCAGCATTTGGTTAACTAAATGCTCCCACCCTTAATTACAGGAAAAACTGATGTGATATGGAAGCCACTCAACTCTGGCAGATCCAGCTGCACCCAAGCAATAGAACCATGAAAGGTTATGGTATACACTGGTGCTTTTTACCAGGCTGCAGAGTGATAGAGGACCCAACCTGGGTTTTGAATGGGTGTCCACAGGGAGCTAGATCTAGCCCATCTTGTGCAACTGCCCAAACTAGACTCACATGCAACCGAAGGAATGCGTGTTAATATTTGTGATACTGGTGGTCATGATGGTGCCATGCTGCGAACAGATCAGTGAGAGCCTTTGTTGATCATAACAAGAGGAGGCCTAGCTTTGAGAGAGGAATGAAGTAACTTAGAGACCCCAAGGGTAAAGTGGTCCTCAGGGTAAAAGTGGGACTGGTGGCTAAGTCAGGAAAGATACTCAGCTCAGAGAGAAAAATGTTTTAAAAATCTCTAAGTATTGTTCCAGAGCACACTACCAAAGTTGAAGGCAAATGTTTGTGCCCTGCAGAGAATGGCTGCATCCTGGGGATTTGTCCTAACTTCTTTCCTGGTGAGGAAAGTTTGGGGTGCCTTGCTTTACATTCATGGGTCAACCCCTGAGAATCAAGGAGCCTGTGATGAAGTTCTAATGGTCCAAAGCAGAGAGGGTGGACTGAAGATGTCCGGGGAGAAGAAAGTCTACAGCTGCCCAGAGATGCACAACCAAACCTCACAACAGTTTGCAGGGGAGATAATAAAAGGTCATGAAGAACCAGGGATAACTGGAGCTCCCTGCCTGGTGAAAGACCTTGTGGTTGTGTTTTAGTTGCCAAGACAACAAGCCTGAAAGGCATCTAGAGAGGCTACAGAACCCTCTCTGGGATGCTCTTGCTTTCTGTGATGCTGCGAACAGGTCTTCCACTTAGACTGTAATATGCTACTGTGTTACTCAAAGTGTGTTTATCACGGAAGTGACTCAGCCTCCATTGTAGTAGAATGCTGAGGGCTGCAATCATGTCTCAGAAACACATTTTCAGCATTGTTAATGGAAACAAACATCTGCAACACCTAATCTAAACCCATTCATAGGAAACATAAATAAAAACACCCTAACCTTTATCACTATGAGTAACTTTTTTAAACACAGAGAACATTATAGCAGAGGTCTACCTTTTTGGTAAAGGATATACTACATACTTTTCTGTGGAAACTAAAAATACTACAAATAAATTTTAAAATGTATATTTCTTCAAAGTATTAATTTTTAAAGGGTGCAAAATTGCTAACAACCAGAGAAAGTACTGATTTATAAATTATGTTCTCAACATATAGTATACATTGTGCATTTGCATGCATATTAAATGCAAATAACCAGAAGAGCATAACATTAAAGATTCAAATTTATATGTGCAAAAGACAGTAAATTCCAACATTAAAAATCTTCACAGAAAATATTAACTCCCCACATCCCAAGTGACTGCCACATAGTCAACTGAAGGACTCACAGTGGAACCTGAGAAGTCAATAATGGAGCTCAGTGATGGTGAACCACTGAGACAAGTGCCCAAACCACAACTAAGACCCACTTGTTTACTGCAAAGTGCCAAACCTCCAACTAAACCTAAATATTGAGGTTTTAGTTTAGAAAAATAATTCATACATCAACATCTTTTATGTTAAGACCAAAAAAAAAAAAAACAAACAAAACAAACAAACAAACAAAAAAAAAAAACCACACATGCCATAAGCTCACCACGACTGCATAGCTCAATCAAAATTTGCATAGCCCCTGCTCAGTCCAGCCAGCAAGTAAAGCAGACAAAATCCATTTGGCACTATGTGGGACAGAGGCAAGGTGTTAACGCTGCCCTGCTCTTAACGTATCATTTTATTTAATAATTTCAGAAAAATAAAGCACCACTAAAACCACCACCATTAAGTCACTAGTAGTATCTTTATTCTGTTGCAAGCATCATAGCATTGAGATAAAGGAGCAAAATATAATGGACACTGCTCTTTCACTACAGTAAAAACAAGACACTGAGGGTGATAAAATGTGTATCAACTTGGCTATGCCATGTGCTGTTACTAGGTTCAACACCAAGCTGAATTTTGCTTTATGTGTATTTTCAGGGTGTCATTAACATCTGTAATCACTTGATTTTAGGTAAAGGAGATGATTGCTGATAATGTGGATGGGTTTCATCTAAACAGTTGAAACCCCTAAAAATTTGGGTTTCCCAAAGAAGGGATTTTTCAAAGCAATAACATCAAGCCCTGCCTGAATATCCAGCCTATCAGCTTGCCATGTGTATTTTGGACTTGTTAACTCCCTCATTTATATGAATCAATTCCTTAAAGAGAGTGATCTCTTAACACTCTCTTGCCAGCTTAAACCACCAGTTGTATATGCATGACATTAAGCAGCTTGTACCACTGGTGTACAAATAGAGTTAATCACTTTTATTGGTCTTTTTATTAACAAAATTAAAAGCCACCCAATGGGACAGTCATGTATATATCACCAGTGGTTCAAGCCACCTGGCAGCAAGACATAAATTATAGCCCCATTGTGAATCTCTGAATCTCAATCTCAATCTCAATCTCTCTCTCCCTCCTTACCTCCCTCCCTCCCATCTGTATATCAGGTATGGGAATGTAAAACGTAATATATATAAATAACTCCTTCACTTTAGATTGAACTTCTTTCCTGATATTTATGCGAAGAATTTCAGTCAACTCTGAGGAGAATTGAGTAGACTATATTCGTAAAAGTGGACAGGCTCATGAAGACCCTTCTAGTAGTTGTGCACTTACTTAGACATGGCTTGGAAGTTCAACCTACCATACTTCTACTGTGGGTGCTAGTTGCAAGGGATCAAACTGTTCCTTCATTGATAGCTGCAGATCACAAACCAGACAGTTTTCTCTAACGAAGAAAATCCCATTTAAAGTTTAGAGCAAATCATTTCATGAGCTTAATGCCAATTTAACCACTCTGTCTTTTGTCCCAGGCCCTTCCACAAAGCAGCCCACGATATTTGCTTCTCAGACTGCTCCTCCCATCCTCGCTCCGTGCTGGAATGCTTATCCACACGCCAGATCTGATTACTGTGTGTGCACAGATGCTCTCCAGACCTGGGCTTCTTTCCCTAACCTCTAATTCCCATCACACTGCTTTATTTACTGCTGTCAGGGGGCTCTCCGAGGAGCAGGAGGAGTGAGAGAGTTTAGGTAGTAGCATTTCCAAAACACAACTGATCAACTTACCACATTCCTATTTTTTGCCTACTACTCCACAAATGGTAAGCTGAAAGAAAAAAACTGGCCTATTCCAGGAAGCAGCTGGATATTTGTAAGATAATTTCTGGGAGGCTTGCATTTTAAAAATTTTTTTGGACTGATGGAAATGGGAGTCACTATTCTCAAAGGCAGCAATCCAACCTTGACTTCAGTTATCTGTAACTTCCTTTAATCTCTGTCTTCTCTATCAATCCTGTCAGCAGTCAAATCTCTTTCCTTTTCCTCCTTCTACAGTTCTACTTACCTTGTGCCATAAATTCTCTTCTCTGAGATATTCTATAGTTCACAGCAAGAATTCTCTCCACTATATGTCATTTTTGATCATGTCAATTGTTGCCAAATATTTCCCTTTAAATTTCTTGCCCAGATTTACAAGGTCCTAGCTGCCACCCCTCCTTCCCCACTTTCCCCTACCTATACTTCCTGTTATGGTTTGCATCTAGTTGTCCCCTAAGGCCTCATGCAGTCATTGGGGCAGGCTTCTAGAGTCTGTGATTAATTCATGACCCAATGCTGGGCTTATAGGCAAGTGCTACAGGAATTATGGGTGTGGGTGCTATTGCCTATAATGCAATATGAGGAAGCAAGAGAGGCCTGCTCTCTGCTGTTGCTGACTCTGTTCCTCTTTGCTCTTGCTGTTTTCTGCCGCAATGAAATGCTGCCCTCTACCACGTGTCACTGTGCCTTGGAGCCAGCTGATCACAGACTGAAAGCTCCATAGGCTGCAAGCTAAAGAAGCTCTTCGTTCCTTAATTTTGGGTATCAGGTATTTTCCCAACGAGAGGAAAGTAACAGAGACATGCCCCTCTCCCCAGCACAGTGGGGCAAGCCCTGGGCTTTTCTGGCACTGCCCTTCTTTTGAGTCTCCATCCTAACACATATCCCTTAACGTTACCAAAAAATGACATCGGTTCATTTTTCATTGGGAAATCTTAAAGGTTAATGAGTTTCTTTGATCCCACCCTCAAAACAGCCAGTTTATCCTGGTTTCCCACCATTCCTATTTCAGATCATAAGGCTCGGGGCTCACATTCAGCACATCCTGGAGCAAAAAGGTATAATGACCTGAATAAATCATACCTTGACTTCATGTGAAAGTACCCCTATTTTTATCTCTTTTCCTAATGATATCTCAAATAAGAAACCTCTCAAAATTATAAAATATTTGGCAAGTTCTCAGAGTTAAAATGTATCTAAGCAAGTATTCTTATCCATGCATATCAGAATACATTTCCCATTGTGATTTATGAATATATTTTTGGAAAATTATTTTTAAGTATTTAAAAGCCATTAAATGAGTAAAACAATAGTTGCCTCCTTATGGGATAGAGAAAAGCCATTTTAGCACTTTTACAAGTATTTGCAATTGTAATGAGCAATGCAGACAAAAAGAATACCCATGTTTTTCAATTATCACTGGTAAAAATGTAAAGTTTTTAGAAATTAAGACTCAAAGTTCACCTATATTAACCTTCCACAAATGCAACCTAGAACTATTTCCTAGGATTTTGAGTAGTTTAACATCAAGAAATGTCACAGGCTTCATCCCAATTACCTGGTGTATACCATACATGATTCCAAACCTCTCAGAAGATGAAACAGAGTAAGGCAACAAAACAGTTGAAGAGCAAAGGAAAAATGAGTAACAGAGACTTCAGGCTAAAAGTGTAAAACCCGTTTGAGAACTTCAAGGGCATATTAAAGCCTGAAAAATGAGAACAAATCAGCAAGCACATTAGCAGAGTACCAATTTAAAGCACCATTGTTTCCAATTTCAGCTCCAATCTGGAAGGTACCAAATAGGCCGTGCCCCCAGCTTCTTCTGTGCAGGAAGTGCTCTTCACTATGTATTTGAGAGTGTCTTTCTTCTTTTCCGGCTGACTTAGTAAAAGAATGGCTATCAGTTTTCTAACTTTTCTCCTAAAACATCATTAATAATGTATATAGCAACATGTTAAAGAGCAAACAAAAATAAGGAAGTGAACTTTTAAAAATACAAGCTACATTTCTATTTTATTTCAATTTCTCTTTCCTTTTGTTGAAAAATGAAGTTTGCTATCTTCATATTTATTGTTCTTTTTTAATCTTAATCAGTGAGAGAGAAGAGAGCATTAGATAATCCACAAACTGTCTAGCCTCTTCTTTAAGTAGACTATAGTCCACAACTATATGCATTTTGCATTTCATTCATGAAAACAAAGTTGCAAACTGCCCTTTCCTGTGTCCTGATAAGGCAGGCAGACCTTATAGGAACACACAAGAACAGTTAAAAAATCAGTTTGTATTTAAACCAATTTACTAATGATGCAACCTCAAGTGTTAAATAGCATTTAGAACTAGAGGTAACTGCTTCAATTCTTATTCTGAAATTTGTTCCCACACCTGCAGGCCAGAGCTTTCCCACTAATAACTACATGACTCTGGCATAAAGCAGCTGCAGGTCTACTGTGAGGTATCAGTGGCTATCACTTGCTCTATGGCCACAATATCTGGTTCTCACTGCTAAGCCGAGGACACTCACCTCAACAGAAAACTCCACTGTACCTTGCAGAGGTACACCTGGTTGAAGGAAGGACTCTAGAGAGCAGGAAGAAGAGGGTACAGGTAGCAGCTGTGCAAACCCTATCATTTTTTAAATGTACTTGGTTGTTACAGGGTCTTACTACACAGCTCGGACTCATAGCGATCCTCCTGTTTTCAGTCTTCCCAGCACTGGGATTACAGGTATGTGCCACTAAGCCCGGACTCTATGGCCAGCTCAGCCCACCACAGTCCCTGCACCTGCCTAAGCAGGCACTTTAGTCTGCTGAGCTACCTCACCAGACCTCAAATCCTGTCTTTGAGTATCAGATACATCTCTCCTTTTGGGTATAAAATGCACTTTTTAATTACATCATAGTTGAACTACTCAATTGGATTTGAACCTACTGGAATTGTCAAAGTATTGCATTTGTCTAGTAAAGAAAGCTAATACCATTACATTTTTAAAATACCTTGAACTGTTAGAGAATTTGGGACACTTAAAATAATTTTTGTTGCTGTTGTTAAACACTGTTTGTATGGTCCCTCACTGAAATTGATTATAGTTGGTTTGCTTTAATAAAACAAAATACCTGAGATAATAAACTTAAAAGGTGGAGGACTTATTCTGACTCAGTTTCAGAGGCTTTAGTTCACAGTCACAAGCACTATCGCTTTGACCTTATAGCACCACAGTCCAGCAGGGTGGGAGTTTATAACAGAGGAGGCCGTTGAGCTCATGACAGTTGTGAGGCAGGGAGAGAGCTGGGTCCAGAACCACAGTACCCTTGAAGTGGCATGTCCCCAATGACTCAACTTCTTTCTGCGGGGCCCTACCTCTCAGAGGCTCTACCGCCTCCCAGCAGCACTAAGGCCCTGGGACCAAGCTTTCAACACATGAGCCTTTGGGGGAAATTTAAGATCCAGACCATGACAGCACCCAACAAGAATGCACAGTCAGAATTACTGAGGTCCTGATCAAGAGCCACATTTAGCCATGTCAATATTTTAAAAGTTATGTTCATAAAAGTTATGTTCATAAAACCAAGCCGAGATTTCTCATTTAAAATTCTTATATAGCTTTATTTGCAAGTTTTACAAGTATTTAGTATTTCCCAAATAGCTATTTCAAGTTTCCTACATTATTATCAGTTTCTATATACACCACAGTAAGACAACAATTCAGATTTGCTGATTTAAATAACATTGTTATTACTTTTTTTTTCAATTTTAGGTATTTAGCTTCCATTTGAGAGATTAAGTTCTGTTCCTCTCATACACATGCACATGCCTCATATTCACAATCACAAAGAATGGTGCCACAATTTTGTTATTATTAAACATACAAGGCCAGGGAGATAGCTCAGTAGAATAAGTGCTTGCCTGGCAAGTGCAGGATCCTAAATTCAATCTCCAGTACTGCAAATAAATGAATAAATATTTTAAAAATATATAGGTTTACATCACCAAAGTTTTCGAGAGACTAATGGTGCTGAACTGTGCAGGGTTGATGGCTACATTTCTGCTCTGTATCACTTTCCATTTTCCAAGAGGTTAATTGTTATATTTAATTTGGGTTACTTTCCCATGTACTTTATCATGATACTGTGCCCAAAGAGATTTCTATTTGAGTTTTTCCCACCCTCTTCCAGTTTAGATTTCTAAAGTTCCTTTCATCATGCACACACTAGGTGCTTCCCAATGATCCTGAAGTTTCCCCTCAGTCTCCCTACCTACTCCAATTTAGATCAGTTCATCACTAGCCTTGCTGCACAGCTGGTATTTTCAGATCTATTTTACTTTCACTTGAAAGATTCTTTTCATCCATCTCTCATGTCAGTCCCATCTCCGAGTCTCTGGATGTTTCTTTTCATTGCTTTATTCTATCATTTACTGGATCACAACCTACAATTGTCAAGTTTCATGATGATGCTTTGTTTTTTTCTCTTAATTTAAAAATTTTTTAAACTGTTCCATGTGATGTTTTTCTGCCTTCATTATCCACATTCTATTCATCCGGTTGTGCTAATTTTAAATGCTTGATCTATGAAACAATCCTGTATGTTTCTTTTCTCCCTTATATTTTATTCTATTCTTTCTCTTTTTATCTATCTTCTAGAAAATTTCCTTAACTTTTATTTCCTAAGCACTATAAATTCTCTTGAGTTCTATGGTTATAAATCTTGTATTTTCTGGAGATACCAATGATTTCTCTGAAAAGATTTTTTTCTACCTACAAATATTTGTCACCTCCAGGTTTCTTTTTTCTGTTTCCATGCCTTAGTTTCTACTTCTCAAAAAGCACACTCAATGACTGATTATGTCTCCTACTATTTAAGAGTCCAGGACTAGTAATTCAACAGGAAGTTTGGAGTGGGGGATTGATTACTAAGATTTATTTTAGGACTTCTCTGGCCAAGCCTTTCCTTCAGAAAACTCTGATGACAGTATCTTTAAGTTTTATTTTTTAGGTTAGATCCGTAGGGAAATCTGTTGGTACAGTTTCATTCTGGGTGCCAACAGTAGGAAGAAGGTACTTTGGTTTTAGAATTTGGTAAATCAACATAATCTACCAGATTTAAACAACATATATTATGCCACTTTTGCCACAATGCAGTCAAGAAAACTTCTATTTTATTCTCTCTTAAAGAAAGACAGAAAAATAAATTTCCTCTCTTGGAGCAGAAAGGGGGCAACTACTTGCTTATATACAGTTTTGGAGCAACCTGAACGTTCAGTTAGTGTTCAAAGTCTTAATCGTATCTGCACCTTCACTTCTAGGAGCTCTTGTTCCCACCTTTTATAGTTTCCATCAATGCAAACTAAGTTATGTCTTCCTTTCATTACTGTCAGAGTAAAACTATTTGTCTCAGGCTTCTTCTAAGTAAGTTACCATTCATCCATCCATAGTAGCTTCCAAAACACTGTTGCTGCTGTCTCATTTTATACATTTACATTTTTTAAAAAAATCCTCCATATGTCATTTTAATGAAATCTCAGCAGGGTCAGGAACTAACACACACATTCATCTTTAACCTTAAATCTATCAAACTTTCATTCTTTTGCATTGACATTGAAATGGAGATTTCTCATTTTGTTTTGTTTTCTATTCCTTTCCTTCTCTTTTTTAAATTTTATTTTCAACACTGAGTTCAGTGTTCAAGAAAAGAAAACAGAAAAAAACTAATAATTTGAAGATTAGGTGAAACTGACTTTAACATACTCTTATACACTAGTACCTCTCATTGCCCTAACAATGTTTTGATCATTTTTGAGAAACAAAACATATTATCTAATAAAGGGTTTTTAAAAATTCTCAAAAGCCACAAAAAATAAAGTAAAATAAAAAAAATAAAAATTCTCAAAAGGTTAACTATAAAATGGATCTTTGCACTGGTAACAAACCTTAAAGCGGGTATTCAGAGAGGAAAAACCATCAGGCAAATGAAACTCAATGGAGAAAAAAAACTTCTTTTTCAGTTTTTAAAAATAACTGTTGCAAGCATCTCGTTGGCACAGGTTGTATATTAGATACAGTGATGAAATACTTAGAGAGAAAACCCCATCTATACACAGCAGGCTCCTAGCATGAAGAAAAAGCTCCCAGTTCACAACACAGTGGTTTTAAGTATTTTTTTTTTGTTTCTCATACTGGATTATTAAAATATTGAAGTAATTTTTCAAAATGCTTCAGTTTACTACAATCTTATGAAAAGAAATTGTAGTAAAATGCATTTTTCAGTGATGTTCAGATTTTAAAGTTATACTCTCACAGAGATTTTAAAAACTGTTATCATTGAAATAGTCTCTATATTGTAACACCATTTATCCAGCTAGAATAATTGCCTTCACAACATAGTTTGATTAAAAATATCACTATTGCATGAAGTAGAATTAACGGTAGTTGGATGGCTATAGGTATGAGAACAAGGATTCCAAGTAGAACACTGCATATATTCAGAAATTGAATAATGTAACAAAGAGATAAATCTGTTATCCTGTAAGGTCTGGATAGGGACAGATGGAGGTGAAGTGTGGATGGGTAGCAGAAGTCTAAATGCATTCTTTAAAGCAATATAGTAGGGAACAAACTCTAAAGTACAATAAGCTTTCAGTTTGTAGATAAAGGGAAATACTTAGGTTTTCTGAAAGGGAGTTTTGTCATAATTCTATACTTCAAAAAATATATTTTGCTACTGCTATATAGGGCAGAAAGTCTAATCACCAAAAAATCAAATGAATGAATGAATGAATGAATGAATGAATAAATAAATAAATAAATAAATCCATTGAAACAACAGTCTAGAGACCAAGGGTCCTTCAAAGCTGCTCTGGCCTGCCTTATGGTAGAAATTCAAGAGAACTCACTTCAGAGTGAAAATCAAGAAAATTGAGTAATCTACATTTACAGTACTACAGACAATGGCAGTCAAAAAAAGAATAGAACAAAGTAAGAACCAATTGAAGACAGGCTGATACAGTTGCTGAACTCCATCCTGGATACTTTTTAGCTTTCAACTCTAGAAATAATTAGTGAGCATCTCCCACACACAAGGTACACAGTCTTCTCTCATCATGTGGTTCACTGTCTTCTGAGCCAAATATAAAAAATTCCACCTAATTGATTTCGCAAACTGATTGATGTTCTTCCTTAAGAACAACAGATTGATTTTTTTATAGATGGCAATACTAATTCCTCCATCATGTCTTCCTCTTTCAGTGCACATAGTCCAATCGACTTTAGAGCCAACTCAATACAAACCAGAAGAAAAGCATTAAGAGAACAAGGTCCATTAGGCCCAATATTGCCTCAATTACTTTAATTCCATTATTCCTGTTCATATTACTTCTTAAATCAATATCTCCTTTCAGTTATTCATGTTTATTCTTTTCAAAATTACAAGTAATAGCATTATGGTCTTTTGAGCTCAGTGGCAACAGTTTCATAAATATATTTCTGAAACTGTGACTGTCTCCAGATCTGAAACTGAGAAGTCTTAAATTGAATCATGTTTTCCAGAGGTCATTTCATATAATGATGCAAACCATCTTAAAGCAATATAGGTGCTTTTACCTGTTAGGCCATTTGTCACTCACTGTTAAAGATAATCACAGGTGGCTCACTGGCTTTCTAAGTGTCTTCTTCCCAAGTTAAAACCTTAGCATAATTTCACTGACTTTTTAGTTAAACTGAAAGTCTTCTCTGTACCTCAAACTGCCTTTTGTTTAATGCGATCTTTTAGCCTTCACTGACAATTATTCTTCCCTGCAAGAGTTTCATCTGGATATTACATTAACCACCGCCTCTCTCGTATGACAATTAATCAATCCCTCAGTTCCACCTCTGCAACAGCCTTGCAAATTACAGGAACTCTGCTTCCCTCCATTCTTTTAGCAAAAGTCAATGTGGTGTCTGTTACACATGAGAAGCTGCACTTTCAGCACAAACAGGGCCATGATATTTATACCGCCCTTTCTTTCAACATATGGGCATCTTTCTGGTTATAAAAATAATGTGTGACATAAAGAAGTACGCAACAACTGTATTAGAAGGAGTCCACCGGAAGTTCTGAGGGCCGGCCAAATAGCTCAGTGGATTAAAGTGCCTGCAAGCAGGCGTGGGGGCCAGGGATTTGATCCCCGGGACTGCCCCCCGGGCATGCTGAGACAGCAACCGAGAATGGGCGTGGTAGCGTGCCTGTAATCCCAGTACTTGGGAGGCTGTAAACAGGAGAGTCACTATGACTCCTATCTAGTAGTGAGACCCTGAGCACTCTGCAGACCCTTCCCTAAAATACAGAAAAAAGAAAGTTCTGCTGGAAGTCAGAAGAGGCTAAGTCACTCAGCAGAGTTTTCATAAAGGATATGAATCTAAGGGAAGTCTCAAAGAATGAGAGGATATTGGAAGTGGACATGAAGGGAGAAATGTAGTAAGTAGTGTGTGAGACTCAAAACACAAATTTAGCTGAGAACATTATTTTAAGAAGTAAACAGGAGAAAATAATTTAAAGGAATAAATAAAAGAGGAAGCAGTACGTGAGAGTCAATGTCATATGCCAAAGGCTTACAGGTGATATGCACTCCTTAACTTGGTCATTCTCTGTGCAGTGCACAAGAACTGAAGGTGGCTAAATGCTCTTCGTAGGCATGAGATGAGAAGATTCAGCTGTGTGCAAAAGGGCCTTTGAGATCAGATTTCTGCCTTCCCACAGAGCCTTCCCATCCCACAACCCTTCCACTGTACACTCTAGTAAGGGTCCAATAACACAGACTACACGCACACTCTGCTTTGTCCACTCACATCCTGTGCTCTCCAGATGTTCACTGTCCACCATGCTGATCCTCTTCAGATTCACCCTTCTAACCCTTTCACTATCCGCGCAAATGCTATTCTGTGTGCAGAGCATTTCCTAAGTCCCTCGAGCTAAGCCAGCCGTCCTGTTTCTGGCATGAAAAGCTGGTGTGGTACATGGTTCCATCACACGACTAGCTCCCTCTAAATTACAATATACTGAACATTTTCCCCAGAGCAATTTTTGGCACATGGCAAAAGACTACTATGTGAATGAATAAATAAATGAATGGACAAATAGAAGAGAAAAACACAAGAAAAGGACAGTTATAGATGAAAAGGAAAAGGGGGACAGGGCTAGGGATATACCTTGGCGGCACAGTGTCTGCTTGGCAAGTGCAAGGTTCTGAGTTCAATTTCTAGTATCAAAAAAAGGAAAACAAAAAATATGAAGACATTACAGAAACTTGGCAGAGTATACTGATAATCCAATGTGGAAGAAGCAACCAATGAAGGAAAATGCCAAGCTTTTTAAAAAAGTGAAACAAAGAAGAGACCAGGGGGTGCCAGAGGAGGGACTCAGAGAATGCAAACACTTAAATTCCCATTTTAACTTATTGAATGCAAAACTTTCCTGAAAAGATTCAACAGAATCTTCAGAGTAGCATGTTTAACTAAAGTGCATTCCATATTATAAATACACTCTAAAAGATTAAAAACTCCCATGTTAATTATCAACTAAACAGATATAAAAATGTTTCCCCCCCATTTTAAAATTGGAGTCTAATAATGAACATGTTATTACCAACTCCATGAAAGTCTTACCTCTGAGCTCTCACAACTGTAAGACTGAGATACTGAAAACTGCAAAAAAAATAAGGTCAGGGCCAGCCAAATAGCTCAGCAGAGCTATTAAAACACCTACAAGCAGGTGCAGGGGCCAAGGATTCCATCCCCAGGCCTGCCATGCCAGTCCCACCCCCGGAGTGTGCTGAGACAGCAATTGAGACTGGCTGTGGTGGCACGTGCCTCTAATCCCAGCTCTTGGGAGGCTGTAAACAGGCGGATCACTACAAGTCTGATCTAGTAGTGAGA
>NDGN011558586.1:975-17702 GCA_002564285.1 Tympanoctomys barrerae | reverse complement strand
GCTTTTCTACCCAGACTTTCATGTGACAGTGAAATACAGGCCACTTCATTTATGCCAGCTCACCTTAGCTTTCTGAGTACAGCATCCCACCTGCATCTTAGCCAGTATCCTGGTGAATGTTGTTATTGTCCACCCCAAAATTAGACTCCCTGGATTCCTTTTTGTCTTGGGTCAACAGTTACAGCTTCAGCGTTCACTGCCAATTCCTCTGACAGGAGGGTGCCTCCATCTCTCAGCTTTAGGGGATTTCTGTATTTTTGATTGCTTGGTTAGCTTGGTAGGATTGGTTTCCTCTTACTACTATAGCAAACTGAGTTCTTGCAACACCACGTGTTTGTTGTCTTGCAGTTCCATATGTCAGGATGGTGAACTGAACTTCACTGAGCTCATATCAAGTACTGGCCTGTTCCTCCTCAGGGCTCTGAGAGATAAGCCATTTTCTTGCCTTTGCTTTCCTTTTCTGCCTGCCTTAATGTCCGCCTCCTTTCTTTGGTTCATGGTCCTGTCCTCTATTACAAAGACTAGTATAGTATCCCTAAGACTAGCATCGTATCCTTAAGGATTGCTGAGTATGATCCTCCCACTGCCTTCTATTACTTCAAATGATCTGGTGCCTACACTGGGGCCACAAGGATAATCTAGCGTACTCTCTCCATTCTAGTAGCTTAAAGGTAATTACAGCCATAAAGTTACATCAGGTACGCGAAGGGGTATGTTCCCAGGTTCCAGAGGACTTAGGTGTGGACCTTTCCAGGAGATGGGAAGGTGTTATTCTGAGGATCCTGAGGGGTTTGGTTCTATTTTTGTTTCAGTTCTCTAATTTCTTCAATTGGGTCTTCAGTCTATTTTCTCAGGACCGTGTTCATTATGTTGTCCGTCATCCCATTCCAGAGACAGCCTGTGACTGTCACTCTCACCAAGCTACTAAACAAAAGACAGAATTTGTGAGGAATTTTCTTTTGGGGTGGAGGTCATGCCATCTCTAAGACAAGATTTGGTGTTTCCTACTTCTTTTTAATTTTTATTCATGATTGGTTTTTGTCGCGGAGGTAGAGTTTCATCACCATACTGCCATTTATTCTCACACTACTCACATGAATCTAAGCTGTTCTGTAACGGAGATTTTTCTCTAATATAGTATTAGAGTGACTTCCTTTTCCCTGGACAACTAATATACATTTGCATTTTCTTCTGGGCATCAGCTAGCACTGGATGAGTACCGTTCATCCATAGAATGAAGCTTTAGCAAGGAGCAGAGAGTGAAAAAGAAGGAAGCGCTCACCTGATGCTGAGTGCCGTCTCTTGAGGGATGCAGGGGTTGCATTTCTCTTCCTGAAAGCACATGCGACAGCTACGCGGGAGTGACATTGTACACTCTGTAGGAGCAGGCGTCAAAATGGGTTTTACGGGACCTAAAGAGTATGCAATTGAAGAGACTCTCTTCAAGGAAAAGGATAGAAAACTACAGTGCAAACTTAGGTATGCACATGCATTTTATGTAGAATAAAAATGAAATGAAAACATTATTAATATTAAAAGAAGGTTAAGGAGATCAGCACCTACCTGGAAAGCACAAGGACCCAAGTTCAATTTCAGGCATCACGTGCTGAACCAGCCCCCAAAACCAAGTGTGGTGGTGCACGGCTATAATCCCAGTGCTGGGGAGGCTGAGACAGGAGGATTTCTATGAGTCTGAGCTGTGTAGCAAGACCCTGTACCAAACAAATAAATAAATACATAAATAATATTAAAAGAATGGAAAAAGGACAAGAGGAAAAAGGAAAAAGATATTGTGATCCAGCTGAACAATATATCTAAACACGTACCTTAATTTAATGTAACTGTCTTATATGTTATAGATGTTTTCTGTTCTGTTAGGTTATTAACCTGCATGTATGATAAGAAACTTTAAAGGAACTTATAAGATAAATAAGTGAACCTGATGCTGTCAAAAAAAAAAAAGGGAATGGAGAAAGAGGAGAAAAAAAACTGACATGTATTGTGTACACATACCTATTCCCAACAATGCAGACATGTACTAATAAAAATTTTTAAAAATTTAGATGGCAACACCCAAAATTATGATATCCAGAATAGTCAATAATGAACTAGTTGCCTATGTCTATAACACATTTTTGTCTATCTCTCCCATGCTCTTTTCATTTCTTAACAGGAGGACAAAGTTTTAGTGGAAAGATTAGAGATAGCTTATTCTTTGCAAGCATAATTTCCAAGATTTGCTTTTACTTTAGTTTTCCTACTGAAAACATTTCTTTTAAAATTATAACTCACACTTGGTGAATCACATCAGCTTGTAGAATTATCAAATTTGGGACTCTCCATCACTTTACTCTTATTTAAAAGTGCTTCCAGATCTAGCTTCTTATTCCAAACTTTTCGAATTGTTTCTCTGTCTACATCCATAGATGTCGGGTGCTTGGCACCACAGGATACTTGCCCCTGGCTCTAGTGGAGTTTGGACAGCACAGGTTGCAGCATCCCTGGGGAAATTTCCATTAGGAAAGTCAACAAACTTAATTGAGCTAGTGGATCACTTAAATGTATCCCCCCCAAATCCTACTTGATTATATCCCCAGTTCACCTTTCACTGCACTGCCACTTGACAGAAGGGAAAGCTGGGGAGGAAAAAGCAGCTCCCTGAACTGACTGAAGTAACACCCTTGCAAATTTGACAAAAACACATAATGACACAAAGACCTTGGGGTGGGGTCCTTCCCTTTGCCCTTGATGCAAGTGAGGGCCTTGGATGTGCCAGTTTTATTATCTTCCTTTTAAGTCTACTTTTGCAGGAAGGAAACCCCTTGGGTCTTGGAATATTTTCAAACTCACAAAAAAACCTGGATCCCTCCCTCATATCTTGTCCTCATTTCAATACCTCCGGTCAGGCAAGAGGAAAGATAGTCATGCTGATTTGACTTCTTTCCAAATTTGGACTTAAGAGACATTGATGCCCTACTGTAATTATGTGCTCCTGAGAAGCCCTACTTTCTGCAAAGTTACATACTAAAACTTAGAAATTTGGGGGGAATAAGAAGTTTTGTACTGTGCACTCAAAACCTCTGTAATTTTTAATTAATTAAATATATTGGTACATTTTATCGAATGATCATGCTCATTCTAGGAAATTTGTACCTGTATATGATACAGCTTGATTTATTTAATTATTTAATGTGCACCATTGCCTCGCCTCCCTTTCAATCACTCTTTTCTTCCTTATATAAAAAAGTTGTGGAGCTGGCGAGATAGCTCAGAGGACTAAAGCAACTGTTTAGGCAAGCATAGGCAAGCACAGGGACCCCAGTTCAATTCCCGCACAATGTGCCACACCAGTTCCACCCCCAAGGTGGGCTGAGCTGGCCAGAGTCTGGGTGCGGTGCCACATGCCTGTGATCCCACCTCTGGGGAGGCTGAAAGCAGGAGGATCACCATGAGTCCAAGCTGCTGCATAGTGAAACCCTGCAACAACTAAATACATTTTTAAAAATTAATTAATTAATAAATTAAAACATTTCTTTAAAAAATTAATTGTAAGGTTAACCCTCAGAAAAGAGGCTATCTCCTTCTCCAAAGACATTCCAAAATGATAAAAATACCCCCTATCTCTTCAGGGCACATTTCCTCCTTTGTTACCTCAAAGTCGCTATTATCCTCTTGCCTTGGTGTCCTGTGTGCTGGAATTACAGGAATGAGCCACCACGCCTGGCCACCAGGGATTATTTCCTTAGTTTCTGTGTTAGGAGCAATAGCTCTAGAGAGAGGAGAATTGGCAGGTTACCAGCAACCTTGATAAATCTCAGAGCCTTCTAAATTCAGGCTTTGTTTCTTATAATAAAAACTCACAGTATGAACAGATAATAACTGGCTTTATTCATATCTTCCTGTGGAGATTTGGGGTATGTAAAACTAATGAAAAAAATGCTACTTTGACTAATATGCTATGAATAATAAGATATTGTGTCTCTAATCATAGATGTCTATTTATAGGTTGAGATATAGATATATAGATACAAATATGCATAGGTATATATGTATATATTAGATATAGACATAGAAGTAAATGTCACAAATGAAATTAAAAGCCCCAATCCTTCAGAGTCTTTGGCTTAACACTGATTTAACATTATTTTAACACAACATCATAATTACTCACATTCTTAAATTTTAGAAAATTCTCTTTATCTTTGAAATTTAAGCCCACCAAAATCAAAACTCTGACGCAGCATACAGCATATAGTCTTTTTCAGCAAGCAGTTTTAACACTGAAGAAAATGTCTTTATAACTTCTTCATCCTCAAGCCCCCAGAGCTTCACCAAAACCTTCACATAGGAGGAAAACTGACACAGTAACTCCTGGAGCAACCAAAGTGGCTACTATGTACACTGAAGGAAGATATGTTTAAAGATTTGGCACTTTTTTCTTAGGGTTCTTTCATTTCATTGCTAGGAAGACTATTCATGAGTCCTTTAAAATATTAATATGGCCAGGGAGATGGCTCAGTAGGGTAAGCACTTGACGGGCAAATGCCAGGATCTGAGTTCAATCCCCGGTTCCACCAAAAAAAACCAAAATAAAATAAAATATTAATATGAAGGTAAGGGTCTCATAAATTTTAAAATGCCCATTTTGCCTTAACAAATTTACATTTAAAAAGATATCTTATAGCATAAAACATTGTTTTAGGAATGATGTTCAGGATTTCCTTGAGGACACTGGTTTAAATTTAAGGGGCACAGAATCTAGAGACATTCTCTATTGCTCTTGAGTACTGCAAATTTTTTTTGGCTTTTTTTTTTTTTTTTTTTTTTTTGTACTTGGACTCAAACTCAAGATCTTGCACTTTCTAGGCAGGTGCTTATGCCACTGAGCTGTCCCCCAGATTTAGCTATCACTTCTTGATACTACTGATACAAACCCACTCTCATATCTTTGCTTAGTTACTATTGGAATATGCTTTCTGGGTAAGCTTATTTTTGTTATTTTGTTGGGGGAGGATAGAATTTGCATGATATAATTCTCCTTCATATTCCAAAAACAATTTTTAGTGCTTGCTTCAGTAGCACATATACTAGAAACAATTTTTAAGTAGCTTCTCATTATGCAATATAGCAGAGCATAAATCACACCAGCTAAGGATTTGGCAGCATACCTTTAGTCTATTTTTCTATGGCAAACTGACTGGGTAGTGTTAAGAACATAGTCAGGGTCCAGGGGCCTCGAAAGTGCATCTGGAATACCCTTCAAGTTCTGACATGGCCTGAGTACTTATCACCATCCGAGTTCATTATCAGTCCATACCGCCTATCATATTTGGAAATAGGCCCAGTGGGAGATAAATAGGATTAGATGGGGTCATGAATGTGGGGACCTCAGATGGGATTAATGATGCCCTTGTAATAAGGGATTGCTCTCACTCTTTTTCTCAGTCCACCATGTAAGGGTACAACCAAAGGTAATAATCTAAAGAGAGACCTCAGCAGAACCCCACCATGACATTATCTTGACTGGAACTTCTGACCTTCAACACTATGGGAAAATAAGCATCTATTTATTAGGGTGGATGTTTAGAGCATCCACCCTGTGGTTAAGGCAGCCCAAGCTGATAAATACAAGTTTCTTCCAATTTAAAGTCTAAGATTCAAGGGCAAACAATGTAGACATACTTGTTCTTATCATCACACTAACAATCAAACATCCTCGACACTATGAAACAAATGAGGAGACCATAAGAAATCAAGAGAAACAAACAGATGATGAGGGACCTTCCACTGACAAACAATTTAGTGATGAGTTCCCATAGCTACCTTTTGGCCACTTCTCAATAGTGAGAAGCTAATGACTCAGAAATGTCAATGGGCCTAGAAATGCCAATGAGAAAACAGGCCTCAGGAAAGCTTGTTTTCTCTCATCAAAAGACCATGAAGGGGGCAACATAGCAACACACAAAAGAGAATTTAACTGGTCTATTATAGTCAAATAGCCAGCACGTGTGTGTGTGCGCGCGCACACACACACACACACACACACACACACACACGGCCGCATCACCATCATACCCACAAAGTCAGAGTGAAGAACGTAGACTTTCGCCCTCAAGAATCTGCTAAGAGTCCAGACCAAGTAAATACCATGGTGTTATCCAGCAAAACCAAGGAGAGAAGTGGACTTTTCATCCCTGGAAGGTAGTAATGAGTCTCTATTCCTTGATGGTCAGGACATCCTAGACTTCCAACCCCTCTGTTAGCACTGAATCACCCTCCACACACACTGAGGTTGTATCATAGGAGACTGTTATGGCTTGAGTATGCATTCCCACAAAAACTTCTGTAGAAATGTACCCCTAATAGTGGATTTCTAACTGGTGGTTAACATAACACAAAGCTGCATTAAACTAGTGTGGTGCTGGGTGTGGAAGGCCCCCCTGAGGGCTGTTGCCAGCAGCATAAAAGACAGAACAGGAGAAGTTATTGGAATGATGTTTGGGATACTGTTTTGAGAAGCTGGTGGAGCTGTTGGAAGCTGCTAGTTCTCTTGGGCTGTTCTCCCGGAGGACTTTGTCGTGTTGGCTTTCCAAACTAACTTTGGAGAAACATGGGTCCTCATCTTGAGCTTTGCTTCCTGGCTCCTGCGAGGAAGACGGTGCACTGCTCAGCCTTCTGAAGAAACTTGTCGCATTGGCTTTCCTGATGGGGAACTCAGCTTTCCCCAACACTGGAGGAGCGCAGGACCTCACTGTTGCTGAGGATGACGGTAGTACTTCTGGGTGAGCTCTGGTGTTTACCTTGAGCATTGCTCTCTAGTTCCAGTTCAGATCCTTCAGCCTGCTAGAACAGATCCTTCATTCCACTTACATAGACTTTTTAGCCTCTACCACTGACCTTTGGGCCTTTCCAGCACATATCCATGAAGAAGGGCTGCATGAGAATTTGTTCTGGGCTCTAGGCCATCAGTTGGACTTGTAGGAGGCATCCTTGTGATCTCTAAGATTTCAGTTGGACTCATGCAGTATATTAGGACCCAGGCCCTCAGCTTGGTTCTTTAGTTTTTAGTGTGTGGACAGATTTCCTGCACTTCTTGTGTATGATTATTGAGTGATTCCTTATAAACTAGTATTATAAAATGTGTCCTGTATTATCTTGTTTCCCTTGAAAAAAAAAAAAAAGGAAAAAAAAAAAAACCAAACTATAACACCCTCATTCAGGGGTATTAAGAGGGCAGAAACTTAATCTAATGATATTATTTGAAGGTAGGACTCTTAGGAGGTAATTAAGGTTATGCCAGATCACAAAGGTGGAAACTTATGCAAAGGGACTGCAGAATTATATAACAGAGGGAAAGAAGTTAATTAGGACATGTCATGCCACTGTGTGATGCTTTAAGATGTTTGCAGAGTTCTCACCAGCAAGAAACTCTCACTAGACACGGCCACATGATCTCCCATCATTTGGAGACAAGAGATGAATAAACCTTTATTCTTTATAAACCACTTAGTCTGTGGCATTAAGTTATAGCAACAGAAAATAGATTAAGATAGAAATCTATTAATTCAGGACAATTACTACAAAGCCCAGTGGCAAGGAAACCACATCCATCAAAACTTCCAATGCTTTTTAGTGCTAGTGGAGAATATGTGAGGAACGGTTGTAAGACTCCATCCTTTGTTCCTGTCAGGAAGGTAATAGTGGCCTGGTGTGAAGCCAGAATTGCCCTCCAGCCCAATAATAATGAAAATCTTTCCTCTATAGTGCTTGTACCAGTCTGCACTCCTGCAAACAGTGCAGAAGGGTTCATTTTTCTCCAGAGCCTCTCCAGCATTGGAGATTTCTTCAAAACCTAGGATTGGTGATTCCATTCTGGTCAACTATTTCCCTCCTGGGTATTTTTCCAGAAGAACTGAAAACCCCATACCACAGTGGTGTATGTGCACGCATGTTTATAGCAGCGCAATTTGTTATAACTAAATCCTGGAAACAACCCAGATGCCCATCAACTGAAGAATGGATAAGATGATGTGGCATTTTTACACAATGGAGTATTATTCCGCTATAAACAGCATAATTTTGAGTATTTTGTTTGCAAATGGATGCAACTAGAGAACATACTCTTAAGTGAAATAAATCAGACCCGCATGTGCAAACATTATATTGTCTCCTTAGTGTGAGCATCTGAAAAACAAAAATGGGATCTGAAGGCTGCAATAGAAACTGGTAAAAGGGAATGAGCTTATTCAAAAGGAAAGATTTACTGAATTGAGGAGGACAGGAAAGAGATTTATCTATGTATGTAAGCAGGATGTTTGGACAACTGTACTACGCATTTCTCCTGGTCTATGGAAAGAAGCAGTTAATACTTTATTTTCAACTCCTTCTTTCTATTGTTTGTACTTTTTCTCTTCTTAACTTCTTATACAGTTCTTTTTTTATTTCCTCTGATAATTTTACATGCATATATCTGTTAATATGAATAACTGATCAGAAGACAACACTGTATTACAACAAATACTGTGACACTCATTACTTTAAATGAAAATCTGTATCACTTGTAATTTTTTCTGATTTTTTTTCTAATTTGTACCCTCTTTAAAATTTTTTTAAGGGGCCAGGGAGATGGCTCAGTGGAATACGTGCTTCCCTGGCAAGTACAGGGCCTGAGTTCAATCCCAGGTTCCGAAAAAAAAAAAAAAAATTAAAAAGAAAATCCTTCCTCTAGTGTTAACAAAGCCTAGGTGAGAAATCAGAACTTCTACACTCATCTGTGGTAATGAAATGACTCTTTCCACTTGTCTTCCCAAGCACTATGAGATAATTCAGTTTAAACAGAAATCTCTAAAAGATTTTACATTACCCAAAATAACTAAGTTTAAATAAAAATTATTTACTACACTATGAACCAGGAAAATATTAAATTTAATTTTTAAAACAATCAAAAACAGCATGGTGATGGCATAAAAATGGCACAGAAACCAGTGGAACTGAATTGAGAAATTAGAACTAACTCCATCTTGGTAGCCCACTATTAGGTGACAAAAATGTTGAGCATATTCCCTGGAAAAAAGATGGCCTTTTTAACAAATGGTGCTGAAAGGATTATATGTCCATGTGCAGAAGAAGAATCAAAATATATCCCTATGTATCACCATGTATTTTTTAAAACTAAAAATGGATTTAAAATCTAAATTTAAGATCAGAACTTATGAAACTAGCAAGAGGAAACATGGGCTAAGTGGTCCAAGACATTGGAATGGGCAAGAATTTTATTTGGAAAAAACTGCAAAGGCATGGAAAACACCAGTAAAAATAGACAAATGGGATTTCATAAGATGAAAAACCTGCTCAGGAAAGGAAAAAGAGTGAAGATACGTTGTACTAAGGGTTCTGCAAGGGAAACAATGCAGTAAAAGACACATAATTTATAAGATTGTTTTATAGTAGTCACCCAAAAAGTGTCATACACAAGAGAGTGCAGGGAATCTGGCCACACACTGAGACCAAAAGAACCCAGCTGGCGGCATGAATTGTAGAACAATGTCCTGCATGAGTCCAACTGAAGACCCCGAGCCCATAACGATGCTTCCCATGAGTCCCACTGAAGGCCAAGAGCCCATGACAGTGCCTCATGCAGGCCTGCTTCATCGATCTGTGCTGTAAAGGCCCAAAGGTCAGTGACAGAAGCTAGAAAGTCTGTGCCAGTAGGATGAACGTGCTGTGTTAGAAGGCTGAGGCATCTGAACTAGAGCCAGGAAGCAACACTCCAATGAAGAACCAGAGCCTTCTGCCTGAAAAAGACCACGTCCATCCTCATTGACAATGAAGTCTTGAGCTCCTCTGACAATGAAAACAGCTGAATTCATCAGGGAATCCAGCCTGACAAGCTCCTCTGGGAAAACCAACAGCTCCCTGTAGCTTCTAAACTTCTTCCTCTCCAATTCTGCCTCTTATGCTGCTGGCAACGACCTTCATATGGGCCTCCCACACCAAGCACCCTGCTGGTTCAGTTTGGCTAGGTGTTGCAAGTTCACCAGTTGTCACTCTACCACAGCCTATAACATGGAAAAAAATTGCAACCCATACAGCTAACAAGGGAATAATAAGTAGACTTGACTCAGTTACTCTTCTCTCAGTTACTCTTCTCTCATTGCTGGGACAAATACCCAACACCCAAAATGAGAGGTTTCAGTCCATACTCAGCTGGCTCCAAGGCAGACTGGCACATGGCAGAGGGCAGAAGTTCATAACAGCGGAAAACAGCAAGAGTGAAAGGGAGGAGTAACAGCAACAATGGCAACAGAGAGCAAGTCTGTCTCTCTGTCTCTCTTATGTTACATTCAAGCTATCCATCCCAGAGTGGGTGTAGCACTCACACCCATAATTCCATCAGTACTAATACCCATAATCCCAGCGACACTCAGACCTATAATCCCAGCCTTGGATCATGAACTAATCACAAACTGTAGAACTGCATCTCAATGACTGCATGAGGCTTTGGAGGGAGCAGATGCACACAAACCATAACAAGACTATTTAAAGAACTCAAACCATTCAAAAGTGAAATAATAGTAATTAATTAATGACCAATAGACCTAACTAGATATTCCCCCCCAAGGAAGGCATACAAATGATCAACAGGCACATTTATTAAAATGTTCAACATTACTAATCACTAGAGAAATGCAAATTAAAACCAGAGTGAGATATTACTTCACTCCAGTAAAAATGGGCTAAAATTGAAAAGACTAAAGATAATAAATGCTGGCAAGGATGGTGGAGAAAGTGAACCCACGCACACTATTAGTGGAAATGTAAATTAGTACATCCACTGTGGAAAACATGTGGATTTTTCTTTAAAATTTAAAAATAGAAATACTGTACCCCATTTCTGGCAATCCTACATGGGGTATATCTCCAAAGGAAATGCAATTGATACGTCAAAAAGGCCTCTTCATTTCCATCACGATTCACAATATTCAAGCAATGTAAACAACCTAAGTGCTCATCAATTGATCAGTAGATAAAAAATGTGATATACAAATAGAAACTACTCAGCCAAAAAAAAGACGACATCTTGTCGTTTACAACAATATGGATGGAATTGATAAATCCAGGCCCAAAATGTCAAGTACTATAAGGTCTCACTCATATACGGAGTATAATAAAGTTTATCTCATGAGATCAAAGAACAGAATGGTGCTAGCATTGTCTAGGGGGGTTAGAGGGGAGGAAGTGATACAGAAAGCTTGATCAATAAAAGTACTAAGCAATAGAAGTGAAAAATTCTGGCGTGGTGGCATCCAGGGTAGTGATGAGTAATAATAATGCCCCATTTCTAGTTACTTAAAAAGCTATGCAAAAGGATTTTAAATGTATTTTTCCATAAAGAATTGATAAACATTTTTTAAATATGATTTCCCTGGTTTGAACATTATATAACGTACACTTGTAATGAAAAATCACATAAACCCCCATAAATATGTACCATTTTCATGTATCAGTGAAAACTAATAATTAAAAAATAGTCAATAGATGCTAATGCCAATTGACAAAAGGTTTAAAATTGTCTGATAAAGATTGTAAAAGATCCAGTTTTAAAAAGCTTTAACAGCAATGACAACTGCAGCTTACAAAATAGAAAGGCTTAACAAAGAAGCAGGAAGTCTCAGCAAAGGAATAGAGAAAAAAGGAGCACTTGAAAATTTTAAAACTGAAAAATAACAGAAGAAGTCAGTGAATTTAGTAGCAAAATGAAAGGAATGAAGAATTGGTGACCTTGGACACAGATGGCCCAGTTACTTCTCTCCTCCCCGAAACACAACCTGACACCCACAGCCCTTTAGAGAAAAGGCTTATTTTGGTTCACAGTTTGTGGCGGTTTCAGCCTATAGTCAGTTGGCTCTAAGGCACCACCTTTTGCAGAAGACAAAGGACCCATGGCATGAGTGGGGAGCAGTGAGAGAAATCTATGGAGGAGGGCAGGACATAGACCTTTCCAGGCTCTACACCATCAGGGACCAGACTTCCCCCTCAACATCACATCTAGCTATAAACTCATCAGTAGCTGTATCCACCAATAGGTGTCATCCCCCCATGATCCAGTCAACACTCAAAGCCCAGCTATGAGTGCACGAGGCTTTGGAAAGACATCTAGATATAAACCACAACGTTCTGTTCCTGGCCCCTCAAAGACTTATGTGTATCCCTTTATGCAAAATTCACTTAATCTTTCTCTAAGAATTGCCAGTATCCTAACAGTTTCAGCACTGATGAGAAATCCAAGTCCAAAGCCTTTTTTGACCTCAGAAATGTTAAGCTTTTAGAGAGTGGGACCATGCTGATTACATTCCCCAGTGGCATTTTTCCTATTGCTTGTTGTAAACCTCATGACTTCTTTTTAATCCTAATCTTTTTAGCAACCAAACTGTTTGGGAAGGGTCTACGGGGTGTTCAGGGTCTCACTACTAGATCAGACTCGTAATGATCCACCTGTTTACAGCCTTCCAAGAGCTGTGCCACCATGCCCAGTCTCAATTGCCATCTCAACGTGCACTGGGGGCTGGGCTGGCACGGCAGGTTCAGGGATCAAACCCCAACCCCTGCACCTGCTTGCAGGCACTTTAATCTGCTGCCAAGCTCTCTTTTGATTGATCTTTGCAGACACTAATTTTATCAGAGCTTCCTTTCTGGTCAAATCATTTAACTGTGACTTCAGCTTTTGATTCTGAGGGAAGTTGGCTAAAAGTCCCCAACAATTACTATCCCACATCATCAACATTAGACTGCTTTGAAATTTTCTCCACCAGTTTAATTAGTCTGCTGTTTTTAATCTCAGGTTCTCTCAAAGTCTCAGGACATGAGCAAAATGGAGACAAGTTTTCCACCAAAGAATAATAGATGTGGCCTGAAATCCAATTGCTAATGGAGCCTTTGTTCCCACCTGGAACCTGGAGGGTAGGGTTGAAAAGTATTTTTAAAAATTAGAGACAATAACTGCCCAAATTTGAAAAATGATATAATCTACATGTTAAGAAGCCCAGTGGGATGAAAATAGTGATGTATACTTGTAATTCCAGCAATTCCTACAGGGTGGAGGTGGGGAGGGGGTCAGATGACAGTAGGTAACCCATGATGAAGTCCAGAAGGAAGAATACAAGATTTTTCAAGCCCTGAAAAAAAATCATAAAGATCTCATGTCCAGAACAATTATCCTTGCAGAAGTGAAGGAGAAATGAAGACATTTTCAGGTGAATTAAAACTAAGAATTGGTTGGAAAAAAGCCAATCTGTAAAGAATGGTGAAGTTCTCTGAATTTAAAAAATAATAATAATAACCTTGAAACATTATGAAACAAGAAAGATCATGATAAGCAAAATATGAATTAAAACTATATGAATTATTTAAAATTAAAATCTCTGTTCTCTCAAATTTTCTAAATTATGTTCGATAAATAAAGTAACACTGTCTAGGACAGTTTTGAATAGTTCTGAACACGCATACAAGAACTATTTAATTTATATTATAAATGAATACAAGTGTCAAACTGGTAAAATGATCATACCAGTAATCCATGATAAATTATGAATATATAATATAATACTCATGGAAGTAATGGAAAACTACACAAAAAGATAAACTCAGAAGTACTATAAATAAAACAAAATATAAATCTAAAATATGTTCAATTAAACTACTGTGGAAAACATAGAAAAACAGAAAACATAAGATGGTAGACTTAAACCCTAACCTATGAGTAATCACATTTAATGTAAATTATCTAAATACACCAATTAAAAGGCATAATTAGCAGAATGGATTTAACTAATTTTTTTTTCTTTTTGCAGAACTGGGGATTGAATGCAGGTCCTTGCACTTGACAGGCAAGCACTTATCCTACTGAGCGAGCTTCCTGGCCCCAACAGAATGGATTTAAAACATGACTTTGCTATATGCTTTCTCTAAAATATTTATGTCAAATATAATGATATAGGCAGGTTGAAAATAAAGGTATGGCAAAAGACATACTATACAAGCACTGAAAGCAGAAATGTCTATAATATTAGACAATGTCAACTTCAGATCAAAGAAAGCAATTAGAAATAGCAATATAATTATATAGTGATGAAAGGATTAATACACCAAAAACACATAGCAATCCTCAATACACATGCATCAAACCATAGAGCTGCAAAATGCTTGATAAAAGGGAAAATGAAACAGAAAAGTTCACATTTATAGTTGAAGAATTCAACAGTCATCTCACAAACACAGAAGACGTCTACAGAAAGTCACCAAGGATATAGAACACAACCCCATAACTATCTCACAGGATCTAAATGACACCACAGACCCCTCCATACACTAACAGCAGAACACACATTATGCTCACAGACCCACAGGACATATACTTGGATAGTCCTGTTCTACCTCTTCCTTGTGTCAATATCCTCTCCCCTAACTCATAGAAAGCAATCAGGATCTGTGCTATCAACTCCCCCTTTCAATCCCCACAGGACCATAGTATATATTGATACTCTATGACATTCTATTCACTAGCTCCCACAGAATAAAGAAAAATGTAGAAAAATTAACCAAAATATATAACAACACTGTTTATTCTAGAATTCTATGGCTGACTCAGGGAAGAAGCAAGATTAAACATAATTTTTAATCCAAACTTGGTTAATGGCACTGACCAGATCCATGAAGACCCTATAGTCTTTATAAACTGGGTTACTCCTCTGTGTCTAAAATCAGCACTCCCAATGGGAAAAAATAAAACTGTTGCTTTAATTAAGTCTGCTATTTAATTCCACTATGAAAAATAAGCCTAAACCTATGACTAAGGAAAAGGTAAATTATTCTCTTTAAACCATGGATTAATTCTAGGATACTATTTAGAAAATTACTTCATCTAAAGTACTAAATGGCACCCAAATTGCCCAGAAGAGTTATTATAGTTCTCCTAATGAGTAATTCATTTTTCTCTAACCAGTTGTATGAAGTCCAATTAAAAGCAAAATATGGCTGCTTACATTTTAAAAGTAGGACAGGTCAGTATTGTAAAAAACCAGCTGAGTAATTTATAGGATTTTTTAATATACTAGAAGCAGTTAATTAAGATAAGTCAAATTGCCATTTGGAGAGTGCCTTTCATTCTCTATGAAGATATTACCTGTACTTTGTCCTCACAGTCAGTCCTAAAAGGGGCTATGCTATGGGTGGGGTGGGTGTGGGTATGAGCATATGTTGGTATCCGAGCTGGATAGAAATGTACCAGTCATCTCCTAAGTGTTTTGTTGAGTTATTCTTTGTCATCGACTTTTTCTCAGTTCTTTTGCTGCGTGTTACCCATAGGGTGTAACTTCACAGAGCAAGCACAAGAAGCACATGAGTACACGTTGTTGTTGTTGTTGTTGTTGTTGTGGAACCAGGGATTGAACTCAAGCCCTTACACTTGCCAGGCAAACACTTATTCTCCTGAGCTATTTGCCCAGCTCCCACAGTGTTCCTCTTACATAAATTTCTGAGTAATGGAAATATTCACACACTGTTCTTGAGAAACAACCGTAAATCATAAAATCAAATTTTCTCCATGATTTTGCTGGACATGTCATATGAATTTATGAAAAAAAATGCATCCTGCTGGGAGTAAAGTCACATAACAATCCAGGAGGTCATCTTAGGCTGAGAGGTCCTTGGTTTCCCACCATGAATTTTGAGCATGAAGATCAGCTTTCTCTCTGCCTCGTTGGAGACTATGCAATTTAAACTGACTTGTGTCCAGGAAGGATATTGAGCCCTTTGAGATGGAGGAGTTACATGGAAATCTGTAGTCATAATGTTCACAATTACATTTTATTTCATCCAAGCAGATCTCTATAAGCATTATGCCCTTAGCTTCCTGTAGATAAGTTGCTTTTCATTCATGTCCCATGTTAGGATTCAGGTACTAGGAAGCTCAGTGGTTTGCTTCAGTCATTTAACACCTTGACATTAGAGCAAGGATTCCGGGCACCCATTGGTGAGGGCACCGTGGCGGAGCCTGTGGGCCTAGCAAGCTGTCTCATTTCACAGGAGCTTATTACATGGTTCAGCAGCATGCCTCTGCTACGGGGAGCTAGAAAATTTCTTTGTAATTTTATTTTTGACAGGCTTGGGGTTTTTCAATTGGAAAGAGAGAGAAAGAAGGAGAGAGAGAGAAGAAACTGAACAACACGATTGAAATCATAATCTTTGTTTTTAATGGAAAAGTGAATTCAAGATTTTACCTTTTTCTTTTGCTTGCTTTAAGCGATGCCCCTGGGGGAAAGCCTGCCTGCCTCCCAGTCAGCAGGCCCTGAGTGCAGCTCCACTCCAATGCACCCCAGCTTTATGTTCTGTTTAATGAATCGCGGGGTATGGAAGCTGCTACTGGCCCAACGTGCATGATACCCAAATTAATGGCTAAATGCTGGCTGGCTAGAACTGTAAAAAGAAAATGCCTGTTTTGCCTCTGCATTATGAGACTCTTACAGGCAGAGGCACTCTGGTGAGTTGCTACTAAAAAGTGAAATGGGATGCTCTCTCTGGTTTATTTGCCATTCTCTGCACACCTAGTGCTGTGTGAATTGTGGGCCTTGGCACAGCCAGGTGGTGTTTAAAAGAGAGAAGGCAATCCAGGAAGCAAAGCAACAGCAGCACTGACGTCATTAGCCATTTCTCTCTCTCTCTCTCTCTCT
>NDGN011558585.1:0-14587 GCA_002564285.1 Tympanoctomys barrerae | reverse complement strand
AGAGAGAGAGAGAGAGAGAGAGAGAGAGAGAGAGAGAGAGAGAGAGAGAGAGAGAAAATAAATCATGCCAATGTGGTTGTACTTAGTACATCCTGTGGCAGATATTATTGGTTCTCTGGCTTAGTCCCCATCTACTATTCCTTCTTCCGTGTCAGTTTTAGTTATTGTTTTAGGAATGTCTTGGGACCTGGAATCTGACTAGTAAAATATCTACAGAAATACATGTGTGGTACTTCTAGGATAAACACTTTAATCGAGAAATCTCAGGCCTTCCACCACTATTGCACTTTCTGCATGCAACGTAAACACCATCATGAGGGATATAGGTGCAGCAGCTGTTTTTGTGACCATGAGCTGCTGCTGCAAGAGAAAGATACACAGGGATAGTAACTCTACCATTACTAAGTTTCTGACCAGTGTTGCCAGCATTTTGTTTCCAGACTTCGGGTTATATATAAAAAATTAACTTCCTGCTCAAGTCAGTACTGTTCGGTCCTTCACTATCTGCAGCATTTGGAAGCCACTCTATTGTACTTCACAGCAAGCTAAAAGAAGAACACACCATAGCACAGAATTCCCATATTCAGCTCATTAACACAGTTTGTCTTAGTAACCAGAGTTGTCATCATACATCTATCACTCTCAAATCCCTCAACACCTTTATTACCTGAAAACAAAAGTGTTAATATTTGAATTAAATGAATTAATTTCTAAAGTTCTTGCTGTATTCAAAGAAACAAAAGATGTTTCAAGATCAATGTCTACACTCTTGTTGAATGAACAAAAGAGAAATGATTAAAGAGGAACTAATTTTGAAAAGGTTATCCATATATCAAAAGCTCAAAACATCAATACCAAATAGTCAGTAGAATTCAGGCATGCTGTAAGACACAATTAACTCGTCTTCAGAGTATTAAAGGTTCCCCTGTAAACCTAATTGTGCACTCTTTCCATGACTTTCTTGTGCTCGCAATAGAGATTAGGTAATCGTTAACTTAGTCATTAATTGGTAAAGATTTCTTTCCACCAGTAAATTTTCATTGAATAGTAACACATGATGAACTTTGCCTGATATATCAAAAGAAATGACGTGAGACTACCTGAACCTCTGGAAATGATCTGTGCTTATTGAAACTTACTAAGTTATTCCGTATCACAGATACAATGCTTTGGCTTAAATATTAAAATTGTGTCCTTCCGTTTTGTGAGAGAAACATAAGCAATGAAATTACAGAGTTTATAAACCTCAAGCTAATCCCAGATCAGTAGAAAACCACTTGATTCTTCTTTTTCTCTTCCCAAATCACTGAAACAGCTAAAACTTTATGTTGCATATGTCACATATACTTGACTGACACAGCAGGTTTTCATTTAAATTTGAAATGGGAGTGTTTGGGCCATATTCAAACTTTTTGTTACATTTAATCATAGGACTTGAATTCTGATGAACCAGAACATGTGATGTGGCTAGATTGTACTGAACAAGAGGCTTATGAAATTAGTTGAGTCTATAATGTCAGAAAAAAGGCAATAAAACCAACCTTGGCTTTAATTTTGGTGTGAAATAAAAAATCAAAACCCTCGGGTTAGAGACTCCTTTCATTAAAAATATAATTTACAATCTATACCATACACACACACACACACACACACACACACATTATGAAATAAATAGTAGCTAACATAGACAGATAAAGCCAAAAGAAGGAGCTAAAGGCAAAAAGAAATGAGCGATACAAACAGAATGTAGGACAGCAGGCGTCCCAGCCAGTGCTGTGAAAATGTGAATAAGCACATTTGGGAAGCCACCTCCAATCAGGGAGGCCTGCTGCACAGGACGCTTTCTTTTCATTAATCTGCTACAAAATGGAATGTTTACATATCCCGTCAGAGAAATATGGGATACGGACTAAATCAGAGAAGCCGTTTCTTTTTCTTTAAAGAGAATAGGATCAGATGGTGATGGAGTGGCAAGAGGAGGAAAGGAAGGTGGAAAAGGAAGGCAGACTGATCCTCATATCGCCTGGACCTGTATCCAGAATGTCAGACAGTGTACACCTGGGAGAATGGAGTACAATCATTTATTTGTAACCTGTACCCTTTCCTAAGTTGTAAAATGATAAAAGCAGTGAGAAAAGGAAAGGTAATGTTGATATGAAGAGCAGAGATATAGAGTAACTAAGCTCTTTCCTGAATGGTGAAAAATTGTTACTTCTGTTTTATTCCTGGTAGCCAAACCTTAAATGTGGGCCTCCCATGATATTCCTTACTGTGGATTGACCCCCCTCCAGGAGGTGTGCACAAGAGTCTATCTTTCCTCACCCCTAACCTAAAATGTTTGGATGAAGAGAAAAGCTGAAGGCTTAAAGAATGTACAGTCAGGCAGCGCAGTCTCTGGAAGGAAGGGCCAGCCTGATAGTTCAATGGACTAAAATGACTGCTTAGGCAGAGTGCACTGGCCACGTTTTGATCCCAGGCCTGCCATGCCATCCCTGTCCCCAGGGCACACTGAGACTGTGATTGAGACTGGGCGAGGTGGTGCACACTTGTAATCCCAGCACTTGGAAGGCTGAAAACAGGAGAATCACTGAGTCTGATCTACATAGTGAAAACCTGTAGAGCCTGTCTTAAATACAGAAAGAAAAAGAGTCTCTAGAAGGACACATTTGTCTAAGACCTGGGAGAAAATGGCCAATAGACATTTCTGTTCAGTTTCACCTTGCTTCCTATATCATTAACCCTTAGGATTTCAGACAAACAAGCTCAGTGGATCTCATATATCCTTGGGACTGTTCTGTTGGGTATTTACTGGTCCTGAAGGGATGCTCACTTTCTCTTTCCTTTCTGCCACATCACCGTTTGGTTCATTGACAAACTCTTTCCTCCTAGAAATTCCCTATTCCCAGGCAAAATTCAGCACTTCCTTCTTTTTGCTTCTGGAGTGTCCTAATTGCTCATGGACTAGGACAATTTTATATGTCCATTTACTAAACTATTTTGCAAAAGACCACAGCCAATTTGAAGATTTATTTTTCATCCTAAATAACAAACATATGATAAGTGCTTCAAAATATTTAGATTTTGGTGAACCAGAACTTTTTTTCATATTATATTTGCTACAAATTCCTTTTCTTGGAGAAAGAAAAAAAAAATGCTTGTTGATTAAACCCAAATGAGAGTCCATTCTTCTCCTTTGACATTAACTTGGTTAGTCTTCCACCTGCATTAAGACTATAGAAATTGATTTTGATAATGGTTCGGCATAATTTTCTAGATGGTGGGTTGTCAGGGACAGATTATGACTTACTTGTCTCTCTGAATTTAAATATTTTTACTCATGAAAAGAAGCTATGGCATGGATTCAGGAGCACACCAAAAGCTCTTTTCCTGTGGAAGAACAAGTATACCAAGTAAAGTGATAGACCAGGGCTGGACACTCTCAGCTGTCACAATAGACAGGTGTCCAGAACATGCGTCTGAGTGCCCAGAAGATAGTGAGCTCACTTCAGCCTGGGTTTATTCAGATCAATCCATTCTCCGTCTCCAACACACTGACTCCCTGGCCAAAAAGGAGGCCATTTGAGAGCCACCTGACTATTATTTTTGTAGTCAGGAAGCAGTAAGAATCTGTCCAGTTTCTTCCTCCATTCACATTTGTCTGCTGTGAAAAACAAACAAAAGTGATTTAATCATTCTTCCACTGACATCGTAGAAGATCTTTTGCTTCTCTTGTTGGGCAACATTTCCATTTCATCCAGATCAAGAATTACCTCAGAGAAGTGAGGCTTTCTATTTAATTAAATGCATTAAGTTGGGCCAACTAATACTAAGTCAGTGTGTCAAGGACACAAATGTGCTGAGTGTTGCTCAAGGTCTTTGAACCCAAATTTGCATGACCACAATGGAGCCCAATGGTAGAGCTCCATGGAATGACAGACTCACTGTAGACAGGGCATGGTGACAAGTTCCTGTCACTCTGGAGGGATCTGGTATCCTGGCACCCCGCTAGGATCCAGCAGAGGACAGTAAGGGTGGTTCCTCAGCACTGCAGTGCAGTCTGCTTTCCACCCTCCGTCAGCTCGCCCAGCACCAACAGGACTGCGGAAAAGGCCCCTCTCCGTAGTGGCAGGGCTAGCTGACCCATTCAGCCGAGATGTGTTGCTGGTTGGCACTTTCCATCCCTCCTTCGACCACCAAGAGAAGAATGGTGACAGAGACGGCATAGTTTTTATTAGAGAAAGTAACAACCAAATAAATACCTAAATACTGATGTGACCGTGAACTATGAAATAGGGGTAAAGTGGAGAGAAGAACTTTTCAGTAAATGCCAAGAGCGGTGCCCGCAAGCCCAGTACTCAAGTGTTTCGATAGTTAACACCTTTCGAGATCCGCATTCTGATTTCACAGATTTCCCTCCCCTCGAGTGTCAGCAGAGCATCGTGTATGCGGAACAGATGGTCGTCATGTACACACCCCGCACAGTGCCGTGCCAAGCTTATGCTTCGCTCATTTGCTCCATGAAAACAGGCGTGCTGCAAATATGTTCGTGGATGGCACAAGAATGCTGCGCACATTTTAGCCATCGTGTCAAAGCAGGAAAATTTCAGCCATAACAAGTAAAAACAAAAACCATAGAAAAATATTTTTTCCTCCACTGAGCAGTAGTCATTTCCGTGCCCAAACATAGCAAATCACAAATGCATTGTGTTAAGCGCTTTTCAAAGAAAAGAGAGGCGAGCATAGCAGGCACGAAGACAGAAAATCTTGGAGTGGGATCAGGCGTCTCATGCTGTAACAAAGGGTTTTCAATGCTTGTCAATTTCAGAAAGCAAAGCTTCTGCTTCCATGGTGAGGGAAGCAGTAAAAGAAAATGAAAAAGAGCTGGCTTATTAAATGTCACCTAGTTTTCAGCCTCAGTATCTGGTCAGAAAATGTGATTTGTCTCTTTTCACTCTAATCATCTAAATCATGTAGCATCTAATCCCACGAGGCAGTTTGGTCCCATGCATTAAGATTATGCTATAACTAATGCAAACATTAATGATGAAAACAAATAATAATATTGAGTCTCCAATCTATTACTTAGCTTGTAAACCATATAATCTCTGACTCCACCTGTAGCCTACCTTGTCTTTTGTATTAGTGCAACATTAATGGCATCATATTTCCACATAGTAAATTCTTACTCATCTAAAGTATTGTGCAAGAAGTTGTATGGACAAAGTACATAAAACAAGTTGTCATCCCCCATAGGTCTGTTAATCTCGTAGGATTAAGTAGGTAGCTGACCCATCATAATATTTAGAGTTGGAAGTTGCCTTAGAAACCAATTACGTCTCTTCTCAAATATGACAACTCCTTCACTGGTTTCATAAGCAGCAGAATTTACTTATTTTCATAAGTACAGAACAGTCTGAGAGCAGCCAGCTCTTCACCCAAACCTCACACTGGCAAATATGAATTGTTTCACCAGTTCCAGAAATGTTCACTCACTGCCTTCTGAGCTCCAAAATCTTTTTGGGTCCTGAGGCTGTAAGGGGAAATAATATATAATCCCCTTCTGCCCTCAAGGAGCACACAGTTTAACTGGGAAGCTTGAGAAACAATTTAAATGCAGTGTGACAATTACTGTGACAGAACAAATCTGTGGTCATTTTTTAGCATACTCTTCACTGTTCCTTATTACCTTTGCCCAAGCTTGTAATTACATATTTATCAGTATAACCATCAGTTTAATTACTGTTTCCCATGCTAAAATCTAAGAATCATGAGAGAACTATCTAAGGGTCTTCTGTTCAGCAATTATCTGCAGAGCCCAGACACTGTCTGAAAGGAATAATAAATATTCATGGAATAAACCTAAACAATTGATTAACGTAACAGGGGCATTTTTGCCAAGGGAAACATGCAGGGTAAATATGTTCCAAGGGTGAGAATTTTTTTTAATCAAAGTACTTATTTCATGCTTGAATAGATGTGAAAAAAATTATGAGAACTGTATGAATGTAGCATTTTTAAAAGACTAATTAAAAATACAAGTGTCTAAAAACATTTATAAATAAAGATATCCCAAGGGCAAAAGCAGCATAAGAAGAGTCAGGAGATGAGAAGCCAGAGCACTTTAACGAATCTTACATTTTTGTTTTTGGAAGGAACTCCGTGCAAGACCCAAATAGGTCAAGAGGTAAGGCTGGATGCTACATGTTCTGGGTCATGCATGTTGTTCTAAGGAATCTGATCTCAGTCAGGACAAAGGCAGCACCAGCTCACATTTCAGAGGAACTGATCTGATCATTCTGTGCAGCACGGATAGAGGGAAGGTGAAATAGGGTCTGTGGTGTTGTACCAAGCAGGTGGATGTGCAGGTGAAGAGAAGCTCATACGTCCCACAAGTAAGATAGTCATAAGCAAAAGTGATTATTCTGTGACTCCCAGATTTTTAGCAGGCAGAACTCAATCATGATATAAAATACTGTAGGAGAATAATTTTATTGCTTTGGAAGGAATATTATGTTGGTGTTTGCTTTGAAATCTAGATGAATATCAATTACATAAGTATGAGTTTCATAGTGCTTGCAGCTACAGCTGAAGATTATGCAAGGTTCAATGTACAAACAATAATTAAAATTCAAGCAGGAATGATTACACAACAAAAATCTGCAAAGAATGAGAAAATGGGTGGTAAAGAATGAAGGGCGGTAAAAGGAAAGTTACTGAGGAACTAATAAAAAGCAAAGAATGAGAAAAAAAGTTGAAACAGCGCAACCTCACAGAAATCGAGGGAGGACAGAATTTCTGATGACAGGGAAGAGGAAACTGAGCAGTTAACTGGGCCACTATGACAGTGAGAAGGTCAGACCAGGGCTGCAGAACTATTAGTTAGTGTTGTGTTTAGAAATTAGGGCACAGGAGATTTGACAGCAATCACTGAAAGCAATAAGAACTGGAAACCAGAAACGGTCCTTTCATCCCAGGACCAGCTGTAGATATAACACTATATTTTCGATATCTTATTCTGAGTCAAGTTTTCCCTTCCCATGGATAGGTAAGTATCTGGTGAGGAAGGAAATGCAAATTGAATGAGTTTCAATGAAGAATTATGGTAAATATTTTATTTCCTTCAACAAATATTTATCAAGCATCTGTTATGTGTCAATCTCTTATGTTAGGTGTTAGAGATACAAAGATGAGTAAGCCATGATCCCTAACCCAAGAGATTCAATGTATGTTCAGGAAAATAAACAAATGTGCACTTCAATATCAATAAATGTTATAAGAAAAGTGGACACTGGTAGTATGGTGACAAAATATGAAATAGCTGGCTTTGCCTAAGAGTGGAGGCAGCAGAGACGAAATGGTACATGAAAGGGGACCTTGAAGAACTGATAAAATGATGCTTGAATATGTTTATTTAGCACAAGGGGTATAAAAATGAATGAACCACTTAATGATTAAATACTCTGAGACGAATTTGCCCCACAGTGTCCACCAGAACCCATGCTAAGCGTCACACAGTACGCAGCTGAGGCACTTACGAGACGTCGCAAGTCATGACATGTTTCAAACGGCATTCTTGTTCACATACCTTCACAGAGAAGCAGGTCAAATGAGGAGGCTAGAAAAATTTATAGGATCCCCTTTATGTGGTGAAAATATTTCTCCTAATACTTAATTTTTTTGCTAGTTTTCTCTTTCTAATTCACGATTACCTGGAATATGCCATTAAATATATAAAACCTCACGATATATTTTCTAGGCAAATTTTTAGCACCACTAATACCATTATTTGCATCCACTTTGTTAGCTATACAGAGTTAAAGCTGTTTCCTAAGGATAAATTAATGCAAGAGACACCATGGTAGAAAAAAGACAGAATTAAAACCAAAGTAGAAGAGTATCTACCACACCATTCATCCTGAGGCATGTGGTGAAAATCTCTCGCCTGCTCACCGGCTAGAACCATAAACTAACCACCAGCCTCCTGAGCCAACTGACGTAGAAAATTCATGCACTGAAGAAAATGGAGAGGTGTCAGTGTACATTTCTTATATAATGAGTATTATAACAAGCTTGTGCTATATAAGTACATTAGCTCTTGGTGGTTGTGGCCGATTAGCGTAGTACATGAACTTGATTCATTCCCCAGTTCCGGTGACCGAGCCCACATTCCTCTTCATGTAGTGAAAACAGTCATCTCACCACCTCATGTGAGATTCAGCCACAGAAGCAAAATATCACCAAATGCTTTTGTTAGCAAATCAAACTGTTTTTGTAAAAAGCTCTCATCACTGTACCAGACACACACAAATCAAAGAAAAATGCTCCCTTTTGGCTCACCATTTCTGAGGGTTCAGTCTGTGGTCAAGAAGCTGCAAGGCAGAAACGTCCCAACAGAAGAGGAGGGCAGAGTGGAGCTGCTCAGGGCATGGCAGCTAGAAAGTAGAGAGATGGGCAGACTCAGACTGAGGGAAGCAGGCCCAGGAGGATCTACCCTCCCAGGAGATGCGTCCAGTGATCTGCTTCCTTTGTCCTGTCCCCATTTTATAACAAAACATTCAGCTGTGAAAGGACCAGTAGCTTGATCCACTGATGAAGTTAGCATCCCTGTAACCTAATCAACTTCCAAAATCCCACTCATAAACTTTGGATGAGACATTTTCATCCAAACCATAGCAATGGAACAGCATTAAGCACAAAACAAAACAAAACAAATTCTAGCATACACAAGCACATGAAATCAGCAACGTATATGTTTAAATTTAGTGTGATAAGCCTAGCATGTGTATATGGAGTGAAAATTACCAGATAAAACTGGAAAGGTTAGATTCTGCATAGATCAGAAGTGCAGTCCTGTGCTGGACAAAGGAGTGTGAACTACACTGTGGGGCAAGAAGCAGCCTTGAAATGTTTGGAAATAGAGTGGCACAGTCATGAACACTGACAGGATAAGGAGGGAGGATTGGAGAGCCCGGAAGCTGGAGGCAGTGGGAGTGAATGAGGTGTGATGATGCTGTCAGGCGAGGTCCAGATCCCCGACTAAGAGTATTCCAGGTCCTTCTTGCCTCAGAGAACTGGATGAGCTAAACCAAAAACAGTATTAAGTTTGTTTGAACACTTAGGGGTGACAGGGTAAGGCAAGAACTAGGTCTGTAGAGTGAACTTGAACTGAACAGAGAGTGAGGATAGAAGCAAAAATAGAGGTGCAGCATGCGTGGCCCACCATGTGGAGCCACAATAGCGAGGTTCCTTGAGGTAGCGCTGTCCTTATGCACAGTCCACATCTTGTGGGAGGCCATGAGAAGTTCATATGGGGCCCTAAGAATTACACAGCTCTGGGCTGAGCTCTTGGTTTTTAAGTTATTGTAGTTTGTTTGGCTTTTTTTTTTTTTTTGGTGGTACCAGGGATCAAAGTCAGGACCTTGTGCTTTCCAGACAAGCACTTACCCCACTAAGCTACTGGGCTCTTGTTTTGAGAACTCTCTATTTTCTTATAACACTTTGCCACTCCCTAATGGTCCAGATGAGAAACTGAAAGTCTGAAAACAGCCAATGACAGCAGCAATGAAAGGCATAGCTGGGGAATATGATACTTTTTTCTAAACAAGATATTCATAGGTTGAAGATTCCCTGTGCAAGGGGTAGCCTTTCCAACCATCAAGCTGGACAAGAGCTCCAGGAAACTCAGCTTCAACCACGAATCAAGCCCGCAGCACTTCAGTTCTAGGTTACAGCAAAAAGTCCCAATCGATAGCAGTATCATTGCCTGGGATGTAGCTCAGCAGTTTAAGTGCCTCCCCAACAAGTGCGAGGTCCAGAGTTCAATCCTCAGTACTGAAAATAAAAAGTATCACTTTGTTCTCCTCCCTCCCTGCTCTGTCTACAAGCAGGGTTTCAGAAGATTCGGAAGCAGCTCTCTAGGATCCTGAAGTAACTAAGGCAGCACAGGTGAGGAAGACAGCATCCACCAGGACCAGTAAAAGAGACACCAAGCACGTTTCTTTCACTTGCTACAAAAAGTCAATTTGAAGTCAACTTTGACTAAGGTAAAAAAAAAAAAAAAAGATACATGAATTTCTGATAAAATTGGAATTTTATCACCTCCTTAAACTAGCTGTGACAATGAATAAAGTGGCACTCTTTGTGACTAAAAGTAATAAGAAATGCAGCCAGAAAAGTCATGATGTTTGCTTTAGCATTCACCCTAAAGACAAAAGAACTCTTCTTTTAAAATGTATTTAGTATAGGGTCTCACTACACAGCTTGGACTCCTAGTGATCCTCTTGTTTTCAGCCTCCCCAGTGCTGGGATTACAGGCACACACCAACAGGACTCCGTCCTGGGCTCAGCAGGCCTCGGGGGGAGGGGGGGCAGCATGGCGTGTGGTGCTAGGGATTGAACCCCAGTCCCTGTGCTTGTGTAAGCAGGGGCTTCATCTGCTGAGCTATCTCGCAGGCCCAACAGAAAAGCTCTTTAGTGCAAGTTTGAAGCAACAGGGACAAAAAGAAGTTAAAAGAGTAATCCTCAGCCCCTCTCTTTTTCATAGAAAATAAGAAAACAAATCATAGGATTCCAGTCCCAAGTTCCCTTCTTCTCAGTTCCTTCTGTTTGCTAGATTTAAGTAATGACCTGAATTAGGTATCAAATATTCAGATGGTTTTCTTTTATATAATAACATATATCCTTTGTAAATTTTTTAAATTAATACCAATTATATCATTCTGTGTACAGCCTTAAGCTATTAGATTTTCCAAGAAATTACAATTGTAGATTTTTATAGTATAATTTACTCATTTTCACTTGTTTTACATTTCATAATGTTAACAGGACTTGTGGTACTCCCTTTCTGTTAATGAACACTTAAAATGTTTCTATTTTATTGCCTTTAAATAATTCTGCTTTGAAATTTTTGTACTTGCATGCATTTCATTTTTTAAATATATATATTTATATATATATATTCATTCATATGTGGCTATTTGTATTTGATTAGTTTTTATCATAACAAACATGAAAATATATGGTGATCAGAAGATTTCAGATATCGAGGATGGAAAAATTTAAGATTCCTCTGCTAGTACAAAGAAAAGCAAAGCAAAACAGGTCCTCAGACAGCAGCCCATATCTTCAGATACAACAAGATGGCAAAGAAGAAAAATGAAAAATGTTAGAATTGATTGACTATCTCTTATCACTTGTATCATCAGAGCTATATAAAGAGAGATAAATTCAATAAACTCTCTAGTCTTTAATGAATACAGAGAAAAATTAGCTTTGGGGGGGAAAGTTCTTTGTGTCTATAGCCTCCAGCCGAAGTAGACTTGGCATTTGGCTGGTGGGTGTCTGATCTGGTCATAAAAGTCAAATGCTTTCTGTCCCATAAACTATTACTAGCATGACCACTAATCCTGTTTTGTTTACTTCATTAGATTATCAAACACCTACTGTATAAATAAAGCACTCTCCTGCGTGTGTCTACACAGGTCAAGGAGTAGTGATGTTGGGTGCTTCCTATGGTTCCTAGGACTTTCATTTCCTCTTCCTGCCCTGGTCCTTGGCAGCAAAGCAATGCACTTCCTTCCACCAGGCCCTTCCACTCTGAAGTTTCTGGCCTGCAGCCAGCCAGCCGTGGAGTCCTAGGTCAGCGAGCCAGATTCAGGCTCTGCTCCTTCCAGTTGTGGGTGTTGGGTACCTTGTCCCATGGTTAAGAAAATACCTAATATACATACAGGTGATAGAATAAAAGCTAAAAATGTATATGTTTTTTAAATAGATGTTTAAGAAGCATTCAGCCAACTTTATTTTTAAAAGGTTTTTATATTTTAGTAATAACTAAAACATGTACTGCATTCCAGTACATGTATGCAGTATATATTAACTGAACTAATATTTGATGCAACTGTGTATTTGTTATGGCAACAGAAGGTGTTCACAGAAAGTGTAAAAATCAGCTCTGTTACAAAAAGCACCTAGGAAATTTTTATTATTTCCATACATTCTAAAAGAAGCATAAATTAAAATTAAAAATTAGAAAATAAATATTGATATTGTGGAGTTATTCATCTGGTTATTTTCCAAGTAGTACTACCTTAGGTAACATTTTATTCTGACTGCAAATTTTGCATTGTTGATGCATTGTGCTTGAGACCCAGTGGTATAAACTGTAATATTTTATAGTACCTGGATTCTGATGAAATTGTTAACATGGCATAGCAGGTCAAGGAGAAAACTTGTAGAAGATTATTAACAATTTAATAGCTTGAGTTCATGTGGGAATGCTAACCCCACTGAAGTACAAAAGTCATGGTTATTATGATTAAGAACATTTAAGAAGAGAAATAGGAAATGCAAAATTCACGTTAAAAGTATGATATAAGTGGTCATTATTAATTGCTCCATTGTGCAATAAAATCTAAGTTAGCTTTCCTTGGGAACCATTGTCCACTCTATGTGTGTGTGCGTGTATGTGTTTTAATTTGAATGTAAATTCTCTCTCTCTCTCTCTCTCTCTCTCTCTCTCTCTCTTTTCTTTTCTGTATTTAGGACAGGGTCTACAAGGTCTACAGGGTCTCCTACATAGATTGAACTCATAGTAATTCTCTTGTTTTCAGCCTCCCAAACTCTGGGATTACAGGCACACGCCACCGTGACCAGTCTCAATTGCCATTTTAGTGCATTCCAGGGGTGGGGCCGGCATGGCAGGCCGGGGATCAAATCCCGAGAGCTGTGCTCTGCCTAAGCAGGCACTTTCCTCTGCTGAGCTATCAGGCTAGCCCTGAATTGTCTCTTTCTTAATCAACTTTTGTGGCAACAGTTTATGCTGTGGTATGTTCAGTAATGACTAGGGAAGTTTGCCCTTAGAGTATAAGTACAATGAACTTTTTTTTTTTTTAACCAGTGGGGTTGGTTGTTGGAGAATTTTTTCAAGTTTGAATTTGTAGCTAAGAAAGACATCTTGTGCAGAAAAAAGGAGGAACAAGAATCACTTCCTAGAAGTTTTTCTTAACATTCTAGACTTGTAACTTATGCTACTGAATTTAAGAACATAGCAAATACATCTTGAGTCTGAATGAATTAAAAGCTGAAGTCATTCCAAATTGTTTTGAGCTATGTTTTCAGAATGTTAATTTATTTAAGCTGTTCAGACCCCATTTCAGGTCTCATCCATCATAATAATAGTAACATGTTTAGATCTAGGATGCAATTTGTCATTTGAAAGAAACCCATGGACTGCTACACTTAAGACACCTTACTTTAAATTACAACAAATCTCTAAAGCAAATATTTCTTGCCCTCCAGCTCCATTTGTTAATTCTCCATTAACATGAATCCTTTTCTCACTTACTCTTCTAATGACTATACCCACCCACTTACCACAAAATCATTATTAACTATTGATTGGAACCCTCGTTTCATCCAAAGGTATAGTACGTACTTAATCATAGCTTCAAAAAGAAGCTTTTCTCTTTAAATACATTTTGGAACTTTCTTGGGCAAACTGAATATAAAGCCTTATGATTTAAATTATGCCATTAGAAAAACAAAGCATACTAAATATTATGTGTGTTAAGATGAAAATTGTACTATTTTAGGAATTTATAAAAACACAGAAATAAAATATTTTCTCTTTTAAATAAAATAAAATTCAAAAGCATTTAAAATAAAAATTGCTGGGCCAGCGAGATAGCTTAGTGGACTAAGCACCTGCTGTGACAAGCACAGGGACCAGGGTTTGATCCCAGGTCCTGCATATTGCACCTGCCCCGCCCTACGGACACACTAAGCCAGTGACCGAGTCTGGGAATGGTGCCACATGCCTGTAATCCCAGTGCTGGGAGGCTGAAGACAGGAGGGTCACTACAAGTCCAAGCTGCATAGTGAGACCCTGTACCAAATACATAAATGAAAATAAACAAAAAAAATAAAAATTACTGAGTATAGTTTCATATACCCATCTTTTAATCTCATTTCTTGTCTGATTTTCCATACTTCTCAATTATTAAGTGGGTCACATTTTGTTGATTTGATTATGATATCTTTTTTATTTAGAAAAAAACTTTTTATAAATGTATTTAGTACAGGATCTATAGTCTCACTACTTAGATCAGACTTGTAGTGATCCTCCTGTTTTCAGCCTCCCAAGAGCTAGTATTACAGGCACATGCCACCATGCCCAGCCTCAATCAGTCTCAGCGCACTCCAGGGGCAGGGCCTGCACTCCAGGGGCAGGGCCTGCACTTCAGGCCAGGGATTGAGCCCCTGCCACTACACTTTGTCTAAGCAGGAGCTTTAATTTGCTGAGCTACCTGGCCAGCCCTAAAATATATCTTTAGGGCTAGCAAATAATAAAATAATTACAATAATTATTTTCCTGGACTCTTTAGGGGATTAGAAGCTTCCACCAAAATATATCATGTTGGCATAACAGCTATTTTCTTTCTTTCTTTCTTTCTTTCTTTTTCTTTTTCTTTCTTTTTTTTTTTTTGGTTGACTGTGATCTTTTATAAACAAGAAATGCTTAGTGTTTAGAATTGATTGAAAATATTTGACATACAGCTGGTGCTAACAAAATTATATAGCTTTTAAAATA
>NDGN011558584.1:0-24431 GCA_002564285.1 Tympanoctomys barrerae | reverse complement strand
AAAATAAAATAAAATAAAATAAAATAAAATAAATTAAAATAAAATAAAATAAAATAAAATAAAATAAAATAAAGTAAAATAAAATAAAATAAAATTTATAGGAAAATATCTATGCAAATGCAGCTCAGTGGTAAAACTCTTTGTATAAGGATCTGGGATTTCTTTTTAATTTTTATCTTTATTAGTACATGTTTGTGGTAGATAATGATTACATTCATTATGGGGAGTTGTTATAAACACATAACATATCTTCTTTTTATGCCCTCATCTTCTCAGTTCTTCCTCTCCCTCCTGGTGTTGCTCCTCAGCATTACAAAAGCAAAAAAACTGACTACAAAGCCAGCCAAATAGCTCAGCAAATTAAAGTGCCTGCTAAGAGAGACACAGGGACCAGGGTTCCATCCCCTGCATGCTGTGCCAGCCCCAACCCCAGGGCACAGTGAGACAGCACTGAGACTTGTCATGGTAGTGTGTGCCTGTAATCCCAGTGCTTGGGAAGCTGAAAACATGAGGACAACTATGAGTCTGATTCGTGTAGTGTGACCCTATAGATCCTGTAGACTGTATCAAAAACATTAATAAATAAATTAATAAACTTACTACAGAAGAAAGCCCAAGTTATTTTTATGGAAATCCATGAAAAATTAAATGAGAAAGTTTGCTGAGTCTGCCAACTTCCAGGATCACCTGGCAGACAAAGCATACTGGACTCCCTCCCTGTGGTGGCAGGAGTCCATGAGTCTACCTCACAGGCATCAGTCAGACAAGGACCTTGTGCTACTCTGCAGCATGCTGTGATGTGACTGAAGCTCATCATAGTTCATTTAAGTAGAGAAACTGACCAAGATGACAATGTACTTACATGATGATAGGGTCTAACAAGGTGTCTTAGTCCATCTTCTGCTGCTATAGCAAAATATGTGAAACTGGATAATTTATAAAGAAGTTTGTTTGGCTAATGGTTTTGGAGACAGGGAAATCCAAGATCAGGTAGGCCTGGTTCTCTTAGCCAAAAGAGCTTAACAGCATAGCATTGATGGCAGGGAGAAACAAGACCAGGTGCAGCAGCCTCAGCCTGTATCCCAGAGTTCCGGTCAACCTCTCTGATGGAGTGTTCTGATCTAAACATGGTGTAGGCCCACAAAAACCCATGAGGCTGGGCTGGGGTGCAGTGGTGTAGGAGACAGGCCTAGCAGAAAGGGGTCACATCATGGGACCCTGTGAATTGATTAGTGCTTTGCTCTAGAAAGTGAGCTCTGGCTCTCACGGGATTGGATTAGATATGACAGCAGTGAGGCAGCCTCTTCTGGTTGTGCCCATTTGCCCTTCTGCTTCTGCTAGACACAAAATGGGGCCCTCACCAGAAGAAGCTGCCTAATCCTAGATTTCCCAATCTACAAAACCATGAGCTAAACAAACTTCTTTATAAATTATCCAGTTTCACACAGTCTCTTATAGCAATGGAAGAAGGACTAAGATACCTTGTCAGAACCAAACATAAGTCAATTCCTTGTGATAAATCCTATCCTATTTATTGACTGTTGGTTTTGGTTCTCATTTTCAATCCTAATACTCTCCCCGAATCACAATGATAAAATGTTGAGAAACAAAACTGCAATTTTCATCTTGGAGAAAATTAGAAACACTGTAGTCCTGACTCACCAGAGGGTCCCTGGTGTGGGAGAGACACCAACTGCAGACAGGGCACTACCACCCCTCCAGCACCCAGCCCCCAGCACCTAGCCCAGCACAACTTTCTCCAAATAAGTCAGGACTTGAACAAAAAAGCTGGTGCACATACGTGAAGTGGGCTCTTGTCCAAGTGCTGCGAAGCCCCCATGACATCCAGGGAAGGATCACTGATAAAGAGAACACCCAAAGCTCTCCCTGAAGAAGGTCAGAGGCACAGCCATGGGGTTGCCACTAAACTATGGCAGGGAGGTGATGCCTGATCTGGAAGGGGACCCTGCTGCCACATAGGTTCACTGCTGTCTAACCACTGACCTGGGCTCTGTACCCACCTTGCCTTGATCTGCAAATCTCGCCTTTCCAAGCCAGCACCTCCAGGATGCCTCATCTCACCACCTCCAGATGGATGTCTACACTTCATGTTACCCACACTCCATGCTTCTCACTGACACAAGCTATTCCCACTCATTGAATTGCATCTACACTTCTCTGTAGGTTGAGAAAAGCTGATGCCCAGCACTTTGCAGGTAAACAGGTGATTGTCCTCATCTCTCAACAATGACACTGTTCACCAGAGAAGCCCGATTTACTGACCACTCAAACTGAACCTGCTCTCTACCAGCCTTTCCCTGGTCAGCTCTGCTAAATTCTCAGGGCTCCCTCCCTTTGCCCCAAATCCAAGAACAGGTCCTTCTGGGTACTCCCTCTGATATTTTCCTCTTGCCCCTGCATTTTTAGCTGGTAGAAAGACTCTTGGGTCCTGAAGAGAAGATTGGCTTGAGGAAATTAAGCAACATCCCTTCAACTTAGGTGCACTTAAGACCAGACCTTCTCCAAGCCACCTTTTAGGAAACCCCAACCCACAGGCAAGCAGTGCAACTTCATCCCTTAATCGTGGCCCTGGCCTCAAGCTTCTACCAGCTGAAGCATGGAGCCTTGCCAAGGCTGGGAGGTGTCGCTGAGCTCATTCAGGCTGTAGGACAGAAAGTAAGAATGGATCTCAAATTCTAGCAAATCAATCTCCATGGCAAAGGCCCTTAAATTTTGTTTTTCAGAGAGAACAGCACATTGAGAAGGCTCCAGGATGATAGCTGGAGCCAAGAAGGGCTACAGGAGCACAAGCAGGGCACTCCTCCCCCTGGAGCATCTGTAGGGCACCTACGTTTCATGAACCTGCATGAAACTGCATACTGTGCTTAATTTCCTACCCCTAGCCCAGCAGACCCTTAACACCAGTTTCCTCCTTTCGTTTAACAGCAGCTAACTCTTAGAAAACCAGCTTAGCTTGAAGGACAACTGAGTTTTACAGCTTGTTATTTAATTCACTGGAGACTGAAGACACACTCAGTGAGTGTCTCTCATGCAAAAGAGTACAACAAATGCCTGCCAGTAGCCAGCCAGGCTGTCCCTAAAATCCAAGAGAAGCAGATGTAGGTGAGAGTCACACACTAACTACCAAGCACACACAGGACTCCAGGGGGACACACTCGTCCACTGTGCTTAAGGTTCCAACTAGAAAAAATTAAGAGGAATTGAATGACTAAGGTCTATGCGAAGGGTCTGTGTCCCCTAAAGTGAAATGAAGGAAAGTGGGGTCCAATAGAGTTGGGATCTGCCCCTTGCCCAGGCAAGTTCCCTATAAAGCTCCATTTGCGCAATGGCTTTGGACTCCCCAGGATAAACACAGCACCAATAAAACCCGATAGTGCAGGCTCTGTTCAAGGGAGGCCACTTTATACCCTGAACGAGCTCTCCGAGCTCTCCGCCAGGAAATGACTGCTTTTCCAGTCTGGCCCAGGAATGCATCCTGCCTTCTGCCTCTGGGCACAAACGTCACTGAGTGGGTGGGCTGGGGAGAGGGGCCTGGGCCAACATGACGAGGGGCCTGCGGATGCCCTGAGAAAAAGCCACAGACAGCTGCCCCGACCCTTCAGAAGTTGCCCCCTGTCCTAAGCAGCAGAACAGAGGTCTCCCTCTGGCTCTGCTCTACCAGTGACCTGGCCAAGCCGCACGTCTCACTTTACCTGCAGGTCTTCTTCCCCAGCCAGCCAGAGCAGAGCTTTTTACTAAGGTAATCAGTGCTGTTGTTCCCCAACTGGCCTTGTTTGATCTATCTTAAAGCATTCCAGTTATGGTGGATTTTCACAGAATCTGTGTAAATGCACTGTGGCTGCAGCACTAGACAACTGTGTAGCTTTCTCCTGCACATACTGTCCCAGACTCCCTTCCACAGACTGAAAACATGGCAGCAGCAAAAACACCATGCAGCACCTGTGAGGGTTGCCCTGAAGCATGCCTAGCTCCAGGAACATGGAGACGGTTTCTCCACTACACGATGCACTTCCTACATGGAAGATGTTTTCAGGAACCCCCCAGCTCTCCCCCAGATGCATTTAGGAAGCTAGCAATAGCAGGAATCTCACAATATGAGCTGCAGAACAGAAGTAAATGGGTCTCCCCAAGAGGGCTGAGCATGCAGATTGCTAGTGGGGAACACTTGCTTGGTATCGATCAGTGAACTCTGATTTCCATTTCCAAAACCTCATTTTAAAAAACAAATCAAACAAACACAAAATCCTCTCCAAGATGGGCAGGAGAGGCAGGCAAGAAAGGCAGCAGATCATAAACCTGTGACTCAGTGGAGACACAGGCTGACAGATGGTGACAGGGATTCCAATGCTGGGAAGAACCCTTAAAAGGTTTCATTCTCAACAACACATGACAAACACTCTCACGGAATGCCACTTCTGCATGTCCCCCTACCCCTTACAAGTGTTCACTTCTGAACTTGTCAACCATGCTCTGACAATGCTTTCTAATCATCACGCCGTACTTTCCTATGTACTTGTACTCAATTTGTCCTCTAAACAGCAGGACCTCACCTACTTGAATATAAAGTCCCACCATGCTAGTGTCCAGGGACACAAAGCTGCCTAGACCCACAGCTCCCCACCTACCTATCCCATAGATATTTGGGACAAAAAGATTAAAGCCAGGTCCAGATATAGAGTGAGCTGATGTTCACAGGCTACTGACTTCAGAAAAGTTTCAAAACTTTCTGTGCACTAGTTTTTCCATCCTACTAAGTCCTGAATAACAACTTACTCCTCCAATAGTCTTAGTAAGCAGTGAACCACATACGAGTCACTTACACGTTCAGTCTTAGGTGTGCAGTGAGGCAATGCTCTGGACCAAGATCTCTGCTGTCCCTCAGATTCATATGCTGAAGGCTCTGTCCCTTGTCTGTGCACTGCTTCAGCCAGTGGACACTTCAGCAGGCAGACAGCATTGGACTGAGGTGCTTGACAGTCACCTTGGACTGCACAGGATAGGTACTGGGGGTGTGCTCTTGAGGGGAGATGAAGACTCAGGCCTTTTCTTGTCTCTTTCTTTGCTTCATGTGGATACCCAGGCTGATAGGTGGAGGTGCACGGGCCTCCTCTGCTGCACGTGCCCACCTCAATATATTGTGCAGCCACAGGCCCAAAGCAGTAAGGCCAAGGGGCCACTGACTGAACCTCTGGAATCTTAAGCCAAAACTAAAACTTTCCTCCTTTGAAATTGGCTTTCTCCAGTATTTCATCACAGTAACAGAGCAGAGCAGCACGGTCCCTCTGCAGTCTCTGGCTGTATCCTGATCTCTTGAGCCTGTCAGCTCTCTAAGGCTACCACATCCTGCATGGGCAGGGTCCTGAGGAAGGACATCCCATGGCACACTATGCATGCCAGCACTTCTCACCCACTTCTGTTCAATTGTAACCATGGTTCTGAAGCTTCCACCAGAATTTTAAAAATGGTATATGTGCATGTTATTAAATTCTTAAAATTTCTGTTTTGCTCTATTTCCTGGCTGTGTAATATGATCCCGTCCAATCCACTAAAATGAAACTAAAACTTATAATAAGTGCAAGTCACTAAGAAGTATAAGCTATAACTTAACTATTTAAGAGGTGAGTGGGAAAACCTGCCTGTATTATACAATCCCCTCCACTTCTTTGCATTTTAGGAGTCTTATCCAAACATAAGAGATTATAAGGAGCTCAGGCAAAGAGACCAGTCAATTAAAGGATTGGGCATTATTCTCAAAGCCATCTCATAAATCTCTCATTTCCCAGTTGTCTCATTTTCCAGATGTTTAAAGTATTTTGAGAGGAGAAGAAAGATTCCAATTGTGTACCAAAAAATGTCTTATGGTCTGGGGTTCTTAGATCAGTTTACATACATTTGGCAAGTAGGAAAAAAACATATTTGGGTTATCACTGCTGTCCTTTCATTTAAACTACAAGATAGAAGTTTGAGAATAAGAGGCACTGATTAAAGTGCCATGTGCTCACACATTCTAAACTTGAACACATAAAAATTTTTTTTCAAATTATAGTTTTCATTGTTAAACTTCCACTTTAAGTACATATTTTGGGGAAAAACAGATGCTTCTGTACTCACAAGACTGGTTTCATTTTTGCACGTTGACATGTAGCTTTTACTGCCTTGTCCAAGAGTTTATTTTGGGATCTATGTTTATTAAGCAGTTAAAGTCACTACCATAACCATACCCTGGGCCTATTAGGTACATATTCTTTTTCTGCATCCCAAAAGACCCCTCCTACAGCCTATAGAAGAGGTAAATAAAAATAAAGCTTGGGAAATTCTTGACTTCTGATAACTGGCAAAGGCAAATTAAACCAAGCAACACATGGCCATTTTGAAACAAACCAACCCAACCAAGCCATCAAGTTTTAGACTGTGAAGCGGGTGGGATAAGTGACACACCCTGATCTCTAGGGCTTCAGGTTCTGCACACCTACCCTGAGGCCTAGGATGTACAGAATGAGCTAGGAAGCTATCGCCTCCCTGTCCGGTGAGAAAAGCACATCTATTCTTTCAAGAAAGCATGAGACAGTAAAAAAGACACTCTGAAAGCAAAATCAGTGCACCTCCTCTTCAAACCCTCCATGTTTTCTCCCTTTCTGTGTCATATGAATGGAACCTTGGCCTTACACAGGCCGGCTAAGTGCTCACTACTGAGCTACACCCTAGCCACAGTCCTGCTCCTGGTCTTCTGCAAGAGCAGAGCAGGGCTTCCACAACAAGCTGCAGGCTGAGCCCCTGGCAGGATTTTAGCCTCTCTGGAGAGGAGGGGCCCAGAGTGGGGAACAGACACCCTGAGCACATTCAAGAGACCCTACTACTATGAGAACATGTGATCTCTTCTAATGGCCCTCTCAAAAGAGCAAAGCAGGCATCGCATGTGTATGCATTCTGCCAGTACAGACATTAGGAATTTTTCTGAAATGAGTATTTATAAAACTCAGGGCTCCCAGGATGAGCTTTAAATAAAAGAACAAAAAGAACAATATACCTTTTTTCAGTATAAAGTAGAAATTAAAGAGAAGTTCTCTTTGTGAACTTTAAGAGAAAATTGGATAAATTTCTGTTTGGCATATAGAAAACCCTAATACCTGGAAGTTGGGAATGATGTGAGAGTAGAGGTTCATAATGCATATACAGTCCGAGGTGCAGGGCCCTGGCATGACAGACAGGAGGCCTGGTCATGATGCTGATGTGGAAGAGACCGCACATTAAGAACAACACACCAACTAATGATGAAGGGATTTGTGAGCAGGCAGGGATGGTCACAGAGGCTGACAACATGCAGTTAGCAGCACACAGTTGTCCTGGGAGGTAAGATGGCAGTTGGGGGGAGGAGGGATTGGAAAATGGGCAATACTGGTTTATTTTCTTCATTAAAACACGTGCTCCCCAGACCACCGCCATCATGGGTCACATGCATGTCTCACTTTGCTCTGCCGTATGCCGCAATGTCCCCACCTGGCCGAAGCTGATGTCTGATGATGTGAAGGAGCAGATTTACAAGCTGGCCAAGAAGGGCCTTACTCCCTCACAAATCAGTGCGATCCTGCAAGGCTCTTGCAGTGTTGCACAAGTACGTTTTGTGATGGGTAATGAAATCTTGAGAATCCTTAAGTCTAAAAAAGGACTTGCTCCTGATCTCCCTGAGGATGTCTACCACTTAACTAAGAAAGCAGTTGCTGTTCGAAAGCACCCTGATAGGAACAGAAAGGATAAGGATGCCAAGTTCCATCTGATCCTCTTTGAGAGCCAGATTCATTGATTGGTTCAATACAGTAAGACCAACTGGGTCCTCCTCCACAACCGGAAATATGAGTCATCCACAGCCTCTGCCCTGGTGGCATAAATTTATGTACTTGAGCAATAAAACCATAATTTAACTAAAAAAAAAAAAGAAAAAAGAAAAAACACATGCTCCAGTTCTAACTGGTTTCTGATGTGCTAGACCAGTGCACTTCATGCATCTACATGTGTATATGTGTGTGCCTAGAGTGGTCTGTCATATATATGCTTCTGGTGTGTGTGCATATATATGTGTACTTATGTGTATGTGAGGTGTGTGTTGTATGTGTGTCCGTGTAGTGGCTGAGTGTGTGAGGTACCCATGAGAATGTAGTATGTCTGTGTCAGTGAAGTAAGCCCAAAACACCTTTGTGTGCATACAAGGTATGTGCCTGTCTTTTGTGAGCAAGGTGTACTAAGAAGTACTAGGAGTTCAAAGCCTGATGGCACAAGACAGCTTGGGGGTCAAGATACGCTTAATATAACTCCCTGCCCAGCCAGTTATTTTAGGCGATGACACAGAAAGCATTCCTCTTTATTAAAAAACCTGTTTCTTTCAGTGGCTCACAGAAAAGCTCTAGTGATTTGACAATATCCACACCAGCATCCTGCAATGGCCCTGGGCTTTCACGATGTCATCCTAACCAGGAGGCAAGCCATCAAAGTCACACAAGATGCCTGGATGCTTGGTGAACATTCGTGAACAGGTTCATTTGTCCCAGGGAGGCAATAAGGCAGATGTGGAAGACAGGAGGCTTATTGGCATGAGTGGCTTACAGAACTCAGAAAGAAAGTGTATATGCAGAATAAAAGCCACCAGTTGCACAAGGGACTCTATATGTTCATTAAAAATGTAACAATGATCCAGGGTAACATTAGCAGATTCCTTTTTTTTTTCCTACTATGAATGAGGAAATACAAATGGCCTGGAAACTCCTATTAATTGAAAAGCCCTCATCCCAATGTGAAAAAACTGCCTGATGTTTGCTTTCCAGCCTACTTCCTTCTTCAGGCCTTGGGCCACATGTGTGGCAAGGTCCCCGAATGCAGGCCACCTTCCCCAGCCTCTAGACAGCACAGTCCTAAGCTCTTGATGCCCAGTGTTTGTCACATACAGTGAATAAGAAAAGATATCCAACAGCCATCATTGGCCTCTCTCTCTCTCTGAACTTGTACCTGGGCTTCATGTACCCACCTGGCTGAGATGCCAAGAGCTCCCTGTTCTTGGGCCAGTGAGATAGCACAGCAGACTAAGCGCCTGCTTAGGCAAGCACAGGGACTGGGGTTCATTTCCTGGCACCACATGCTACACCAGCCCCACCTCCGGGTGCACTAAGTCAGCCACCAAGACTGGGTGTGGTGGTGCACACCTGTGATCCCAGCACTGGGGAGGCTGAAAAGAGGAGGATCAGTATGAGTTTGAGCTGCATCGTGAGACCCTGTACCAAATACATAAATAAATATAAAAAAAGAGCTCCCTGTTCTTAAAATCAGACCTGAGATACACAGCCTGCATCTTCTCAAACCATTCAGCTATCCATATTCTGTTGTACTTTATCTTTGCGACAATAAGAGACAGTGAGGATTAATGGCATTACTTGAGAGATCTTTTGTGTCAACCACAAAAGACAAGTTGGAAGGACTCTTTAAATACATCAATAGCACAGGATGTGTACCTAAAGATTGAGGGGAATTGGAAAAGGTCATCTTGGTCCCTCCCATCTGTTTCCTCACTACCTGCCAATCTGGTCAGCACCCTTGAGCTCACAGGGCAGGACAAGACACAGGGTGCAAGAGATCTGGGGCCAGAGTGACAGCATTCAGTGCCTCCCTTCAAAGGTCATGGGAAACAACATTGTCTGGAGCCTCAACAAGGACTTCTCAAATGTACAGCAGTCTTTTAAAGCTATGTATTCCTTTCATTAACACTTTAGATGTTCTTCCACCTAGCAGGCATCAAACTGTCGAGGTTTCAGAATGCAATTTCTGCCCAAGGCACCTGCCCGACAGCCCCTACACGCTCAGAGGCAAAGCTGCAGTCACTGCCAGTCAAAGGTCTGAATTTCACAATGATATTAATTTTAAAAATACTAAGTTTCTAAGGAGATATTGCTAAATTAACATTGCATCTCCACTGTTTACTTCCAGGGATAATACTTAAAAGAGTAAGCGCAAGGTGAGCTACTGATCAGCGTGCAAGGCCTCCCTCCTCTCTCTGCCTGTACTCAGCTTCCCTGATGAACCAAGGATGAGCTCTGCCCTGGCCCTGCAAAGGTGAGCTGCCTTGAGAGCCATCTGGGTGGGGCCCGCTCCAGCCCCCCCCCCATCCCCACCAGCTTCTTCCTGGACCTGCTCTGGCTCATATCTATGTGGTCTCCCAAGGCCTTACTCATTCCTAAGCAAGGCTCTTGAAAGGCTGCTGTCTCACCGGGACACTATGGCTAACTGTGACAGCAAGGAGGCAGGGCCTGGCCTGTTTACATGGTTTCTGCCACAGGTCCTCCCTCTCTGTCTTTCCAAGTCACCCTGAGAGAGTTACTTCTCTCCCTCAAGCCTTTGCATCATGCTGCCAACCACATGAAGACTGGAACTTTCACAGAGTGAGCCAGAAGCAATGCCTTCCTCTTGCGAGTCATGGGCACTGGGTATTGGCTCCCAGGAGAGTGATGGACAGGTTATCTCTTATACTAATGGTATTTATTGGAGCAAGCCATACCTTGTGTCCTGACCCCAACAGACACCACATGCATGTGCCTACATCTCCCGTGGGAAGGCAAATGGACGGCCTTCTCCTAGGCCAGCAGGGAAGAGTGCCTGGCCACTGGTAGCCCTGTCCCAATGGCCCTGCTACTACTCAGTAATGAGCTCCATCCAAATTGCTCCATGCACGTCTCTGTTTACAAAGCAGCACTGAGTAAAGAAGAGTACAGGAGAAGGAACTAAAGGAGGGGCAGGGAAAGCACAAAGTGGAGAAACAGCACAGGAAAGACTTTCATAAACTCTATCCAGGGAGGAAACATGGCAAGATGCCAGGAGCTGTCTGAAATTAAGCATAGTGACAACCTCTTCATAGAGAATGAGATTTCCCTACATATACGGGTCTATGACAAAGTTTAATTTAGAAATTAGGCAAAGGGATTAACCATAATACAGAACAATAGAACAATATAATGTAATGAGGGTTATTCAAGTCAGGTATGCTGGTGTATACTTCTAATTCGAGCACTCTGGGAAACTGAGACAGGAGGATGACAAGCTTGAGCCTAGCTTGGGCAAGTAATAGACTCAGACAGATCTTGTTTCAAGATTTAAAAAAAAAAAAGTTTTTTTTTAAAAAAAGGGAGGCTGAGAATGTTCAGTTCAAGGCCACAGGTTCAAATCTCAGTACCACCCCAAAAAAGCTATTTTAAACTTATGAATTATTCTGAAATTTGCCTGCCACACTTCCCTTTCTGAAGCTGTGGCTACAATTGTGGCTGACTGCAGATAAATGAGACAAACTACAGAGAGCAAAACTGGATGGAGGGGATGGCAATAGTAGCATCTGAGAGTTCCCCACTCGCCCAGTTCCCTAGCAACACTGATACCTTCCAGCACAGTTAGCACCACTGTTGAGCTAATTGCAACACTCTTGCTTGGGTGCAGAGCACACCCCATTATGTCCTTGGATCCTCACAAAGACCCCACTGATCTTCTGTTGGACAGCTGAGAAAGCTGAGGCACAAACAGGGTAGGCCACCAACCAAGGCACCCATGCTGTAGGCTGGCCCAGGGTTCCTGGTCCTCAGTATGAGCACTGTCTTCTTAGGTTGGTGTGAAGCCAGTCTGATGACACCTGGGCCAGCCACCTGTACCCACTGCCAACTAAGGGGCAACTGCACCAGCTCACTCACCCCTCTCCAAATCACACATGAAGAAAATAATGATCACATCGGTACTTTACTGCTACTTCGTGAGGCTGTGACCTAAGGTGTGCCCCAGAGAGGCTGAGACCTGCAGAATCCCAGTGACTCAGGGAAGACTTCTGACCCCACCCAGACACCCTCCAGGCATGAGTCACAGATGCACCCTTCTGACCCAGCTTCACAAAAATGTTGCAGGCTCCTCATAATTCTCTCACACTCTTTGCTTATCTGCAGAGCCTCAAATGGACCAGCTCTTTTGGGGGGGTGGGTTTGTGCCCCTCCCCATGACCCACAGTGAAAATATGGGCCGGAAATACAGGCACCCCATCTGGCAATGCCTCTGAGAGCCTTGCATTGTGCTCTACATTCACAGTCATTTGCTAGAAAGTTAAGAATTTAAATGGGGGAAATGGTGGCAAAGACAATCTGTGAGAAGTGCTCTTACGAACCTGAGCAGGGGGATCCTGTGCAGTGTATGATGGAGGATTAGCTATAGTAACTAGACAGCCTCAGAGAGGGGAGTGTGGCAGGCAAGTGCCCTGCAGTTGGGTGGAAAGACTTCCCCTAGGCCAGCAGCTACAGGGCTGAGAGCTGAGAAAGCTGAGGCACAAACAGGGAAGGCCAACAATGCAGGCACCCATGCTGCAGGCTGGCTCCAGGGTCTCATCCCCGTGATGGGAGCTCCAGACAAAAGCACAGTGCCAGGATCCAGGCCCCTCCCCACGTAACAGGATGGGTATGTGCATCTATCACAAGCCACCCCGTGCCATCAAGATGGCCTCTTCTTACCTGAGTTATTTTCCCAGAAATATTTTTGTTTCCCCTTTTAAAAGTGCTGATTTAGGGGGCTGGTGAGATAACACTAAATCAATGGACTAAAGCACCTGCTTAGGCAAGCTTAGGCAAGTGCAGAGACGGTGGTTCAATCCCTGGCACCACATGCCGCACCAGACCCTCCCCAAGGGTGGGCTAAGCCAGCCAGAGTCCAGGTGTAGTGGTGCACACCTGTAATCCCAGCAGTGGGGAGGTTGAAAGCAGGAGGAAGTAACTGGATTGCCAGGAGTCTGAGCTGCAGAGTAAGATGCTGCAACATTCAAATATATTTTTAAAAATGCTGATCTAGGATGGAGGTGGGAGTACAGACCTCGATCCTCCGCTTTCTTTGGGAATCTGGTCTTCCCCTGAACACTGTTACACCATCCTCCTGCTGGCTCACGCTAGAAAGGAATGTCTATGGAGTACATACGGCTGTGTCTCCTCACGTGCATCAAGGTCAGCAGTGAACACAGGGGCAAGCAAGAGAAGCCTGCACATTTGCTTTGATTAAAGACAGATTTTGATTCCTGCCCCCTCAAACCGCTGATGACAAAGCCATTTGGGTGAAGGGGCTAGGGCGGACGTTCTGGACTTCAATGAGAAGGAGGACGAGGAACACCCTGAACCAAGGAGGGACGTGGGGCCACAGCGTGAGCAGTAGGGCCATGTTTACCCCTCAACGTGACTCTTCACTCACCCCACCCAAAGTGACATGCATGAGAAATGATCCTTCATTAATTCCCATCTGGTTCCAAATCTTCTACATCAGGAAAAGATACTCAGTTACCTGTGGAGACAGCTGCTGGTAGGGCATTGATGTCATGTGTGTCCGAGGCTCTGAACATGCTCTGTATTTTGGGCCCTGCCTTCACCTCTCTTGAGGAAGTGCAGCTTTCAAAAGCCCAACTAAGTTCATTTGTTCAGATGTGAACAGCACAGTTTTTGTAAAAATCACGACTCAAAGCCCAACCGACTGCTTCCAGGCCAAGCTGCTGGGCCAGGCTGTCTGTCTGCACAGCTTGCCTCTAATCGCCACTTCCCTGCAGACTGGGGCCTTTCAACAGCCACTCTCTGGCACTAACAGACCTTCCACAAACTCTCCTTCTTAAGTGCTTTTTCATCCCTGCAGCAGGGCGGATGAAGGGGCGGGGGCCATCATAACTCTGAGTTCTACACGTTTCAGCAAGCTGCCCAGAGCCAATAGCATAAATCAGAATGTGTTTTAGTATTTCAGGGCAGAGGAAATGGTGCTCCGGCTAGGTTCCCTACCGTTTCTTAAAGTGATTATTTTGATTTAAACCGCTGGCTTGTGGCAAGATTGCTAGCTACTAGCTCTAGTTGTTCTGTCCTGGGAGTCCAGAGCACAAAGAAACACTGTTCCCTGGTTCCTTGGGGTCTCCAATGGGATGCAGGAGGAGTGAGTGCTGAGCCCTGGCTCCCATGGCAGATGCTTGCTCCTTGCCCCTGAGGAGCCACCATCCAAAGACAGCCCTCATTTCTTGCCCATCTCTGCACGCAAGCTGTTTGAGGTCCTTGGGCTGCTTGCAAAACCAGTGGATGTCTCCATATTTGGACAGAATGCATACCTAAGCCCGAAATCCACCGACCAATAGCCTCAGCTTGAAGGGGAGAGACTATAACTTGCTTGGTCAACCAGAGAAAGTACAGCAGTCCCTGGATGTTTCTGTGTTGCTACCAGAACTGTGCACTGGGAAAGCGGGGAGGAAAACTGGAGCCCAGGTGATTTCACCAGGCAAAAAGTCTGTATTTAGTAATTATTTTCCATAATTTCAGAATATAAAAAAAGAGGAGTTGCCCCAGGTCCTCAACTATTTCAGTGAAACAGGGCTGGAAGAGGGAGGGAGGGGAGAGCTCATTCCTGCATTTCCCACACATATGTTCTCATTTAGAGCAACCATTTCATGCTTTGCAAAATATCCCTAAATAAAGCAAAACGCATTCATGACACAGTTCAAAATTAGGAACCCAAACAAAACAAGAAAAGTTACAGCGGTCTGCTGGACAGGGACAGCCTCTCCAGAACCTTGCCCACCCTCCCCCCAGAAATGCACAGGCTAGATGAGAAGGTTTGCTCAGGGAGGACCCTCAGTCCAGGGACATGCGAGTTCAGGGGTTCCAGACTCTGCTTCTCCCCACATCCTGCACCCTGTGTCGGGTTCCATGGGGGGAGGCACTGATTGAGCTCTGTCACCTGGGGCTGTCACAACCAGCCAAGGGCCACAGCTTGCTGAGGATGCTCAAGGAGTGCTGGGTACCAGAAAACTGCCAAAAATAATTCCTCCTCAAATCTCCCTCACTTGACTAACATGAGAATCAAGATGAACAAAGCTCCAGGGTTGGCTCCACACTAGTACTCACACCTGTACCATGCTGCTCACACCAAGAACTGGTTCTTGGCTGGGGATGTGGCTGGCTCAGTGGTAGACACTCGTGTGGCACGTGCAAGGCCCTGGGTTTGAAACCAGGAGATGAGGAGACAAAGAAAGGCTTCTTAGCCAGCTGTACTGAAGTGAAATCTAAGTACAAAAAGTATAGCTTATTTGGGGGGCATAATATGATATGGTCTGACAAGTGCTACACCACCGCAACCACACTCACAGTCACCCCAGTAGCAGTGGGCAGAGTGATCATAGACAGCTGCTGGACCAGATAGGACATCCACTTAGCGATAGCACTCTTGGGTATTGCCAGGCTGAGTGGGCACCCCCCTGTAGTGGGGAAGCTGAAAGCCAGCTTCCTCACCCCAAACCTAACAATGCTAGGCTGCGGGGTATAAGCTCAAAAGTACAGCAGTTGCCTAGCATAAATAAGGCCCTTAGCCTGGTCCCCAGTGAGCACACATGCACGCACACACACTCACACACACACACACACACACACACACGGATTTTTTACTTTACTGTGGATGTAACTGTGTCTGTCTCTTGCATATGCTAAAAGATTAAACTCCAATGGGACTATATTTCAAAACAAGGGCTATACAGAGGTGATAAGAGTTTTTTTTTTAAAAGGCCCTGGAGCATCTGTAGTCCCATAGGGCTGATGCCTTTATAAACAAGGCACACAGCCTCTCTCCTACTATGTGAGGATACAGCAAGACCACCAACTGCAATCCAGGAAGAGCCCCCACCAGGAGCTGAACCAGCACACTTTGGCCTTGGACTGGCAGCCTTCAGAATCACTGAACAGCGTGTCTGTGGTCCAAGCTGCCCAGTCGCAGTGCTCTGTTATGGCAGCCAAGTTGACTGAGGCAGATTTTCACCAGAGAACCAAGAGGTTCTAAAGGCATGAAGCCTCTTTATCCAAAACCACAGTGGAGCAGGTTTGCATTGAGTCCTGTTTGTACCCTTGATCACCCAATAAGTACTCTGCTGTAGCCATCAAACCTCCTTCGGTTCTGGAGTGCTAGAGAAAATCCCTGGACAAACACTGAGCTGGCAGCTTCATTTTTCTTTTAACTTACTGCCTCAGTGCTTTCTCAGGAGAATGGGATGCCAAATACCCATTACCCCAAGAAAAAACTGCTCCAGAAATCACCTGTCAAACTGCAGAGAGATGTGTTACAGAAACAGTACCCTGATGACCACAGTGCCCAGTGTGAAGACACCATGTAGTGGCTGGAGGGATCAAAAGCTGGATAAGCCTAAGGATGGGCAGAGTAGGGGTCAGAGAAGGTGGAAGTTAGGTTTGAGAGGTGCTGGTCTTTCACTGGGCCCAACCCTGCCTCTCCAAAGCATAATTCAACAGAAGAATGTAACGGGGAGCTCCAAGAATCAGCATGGGCCAGCTTTACATAGAGAGCTGGGGGTGAGGAAAGAGGGGCTGGCCCCACCCTGGCAAAATGCTGCACTTCAAGAAGCCACTTCCTTCCATCTTGAACCCGACTAGGTCTAGAAGGTGTATGATCTCACACTGTGCTAAGGACTGTAGTCTTGGCAACTATCCCTCTGACTTCCAGATGTGGTCTGAGGACAGGATTTGTTGCTGAGTCCCCTAACAGTCCCCATAGATAGTACACACCCCTCCAAGAAAAAGGGAAAGAATTTCTCAATTAGAGGTCACCCAGAAGAGCAAACTCCCCTAGAAAGGGCTCCCAAAGACACCCCCAAGTTCTAATGGAGGATACTTGAGGGGATGGAGTCGAAGATAGCATACACTACAACAATGTCAGACCTTTGGAGTCAGGCCAGGCAGACAGGCCCAAACTGTATGTTCCAAGGCAGGCTTTCTCTTCTGGGCCTGAGAAACCAGGCCTGGGACTGCCCAGTGGTCTGGGGGTGCACAGCTCTTCCCAGCCAGAGATGCTGGCAGGCAGAAGGACATCCTATCCTTTACGTCTGCCCTGCTACCAAACAGGGCACTCCCCAGGGCAAGCCCATTTGGCCAGTGCTCCAAGTCTGTGGTGATGTTGAGAAAGATGTGCTAGAGTCACTCTCCAGGGAGGGTGTGGAGGAGCTCGCTGGCTGCCAGCACCCCCCACCCACACAGTCCAACCATCAAAATGGAAAACAGATGAGCCTGTTCAAGAAAAAGTTATTTATACTGTGGAATCATTCAGAGCAAGCAGAGACTTGAAAAGGTTTATCACCTGGGGCATAAGACTAATGATACTTGAGTCTTCTCACACCAAAGGGCAGATGTGTTTTATGGAGTAAAAAGACAAGGAAATGTGCTGGTCTGATGCTATTTCTTGATTTCTACTTGTAATGACATATGCATGCTTGTTCCAATCAATCAAGGGAAAATGCTCTTCCATTAGGCAAGAACTCCTTTCCTGAGAGTCCTGCTTAAAGTTAAAATAAAGACAAAGCATATATTTGAATTAGACCAGGGGAGAGGATGTTGTGTCTAAGGGCTGCTGCTTTTCTGAGGAAGCCATCAGGAGGGACAGGGACATAACAGGCCTCTGCTCAGGGCCACTCATTTTATTACCACTGTAAGCCCAAAAGTTGTTTTTTAAGTAATAGCTGGACATAAAGCTTTCCTGGATGATTATTATGCTGGACTTCCTTTGGCCTAGAGGGATTTTTTTTATAATATCCAGGCTATAAATGAATATTTTTTATAATATTCAGGTAATATATGAAGGAAAAAACACTACAATAGTTCTGTGTTTGAAGACTTTTAAAGCAATTAAAACCCTTCTTAAAAATCACAGCAATCAGCCTCCTTGTGTCTATTGGACCAAATGTCTTACAGGTCAGTGAGGTCCCACTCTAACTGGTACTGCATTGAAGGTGAAAACAGGAACTGTGACATGATGGAGACAACCTTTGTCAGAGTTTCTATAGGACCAGACCCTTTCTGGGGTGATGCTGTGGTCTCAGGAGAATCACCTTGACATCCTGCAGTGATGTGGATGTCAAAGGCCCCTGTGTGGAAGGCGTAGCCTCCTGGTGGCACTGCTGGAAGATGAGGCACTGCTGGGAGGCCATTTGTTTGGGGGAGGAGAGCACATTTGGAAGGGACTGTGGGGTGCTTGCCTTGGAGTCCTACTCTTTGCCTCCTTGCTGCTTGGCAAGCTGCTAAGATAGCCCCGGTTCCAGCATGACATGCCTTCTCACTTAGGCCCAGCACCACAGGACAGACAAGGCAGCACCAGGACTTTTCAAACCCTCAGCTATTTTATTACAGCAACCCCACACTTACCAGCACACAGCTTGCCTGCGGGCTTTTCTTGACTTCCATTTGGAGGTGAATCCAGGTGCAAGAGGGAGAACAAGAAGCCAAAGTGGCTCTCGAGGCAAAAATAGCAGGCAACAAGAAAACATCCTTGCTGATGAAAAAAGACCCTGCGGAGGACTGAGGGCATCCCAGCACTCCTCCACAACTGAGCAGGCAGGATAGACACCCGCAAGAAGCTGGCCTGACGAGTCATCTGCCCCACACCAAGTCCCCATGCTGAGATCCCATACCAAGCCGAATAGGCATAGAACCTGTGGCCCTGGAACCAAAAGTGCATCCCTAGGACATCCACAATTCATGGGAGACCACCACAAAATATGTGAATTTATGCTGCAAATAAGTTATCCTTCTTACCAAGCTTTGTTTTGTTCATGCAAGAACATGTGAATGTATTCCCTTTTTCAAGTCTCATAAAGTCACTTTGGAGACTACCTCAACCTCTCTAAACATAACCACTTGGTATTTTGCCACTGATGCATTCAGCTCTCTCTTAATCTACAGGAACAGGTAGTTGCAAGCAGGTCTTTTTTCCTAGATAATTTTGTCTGCATGCTATTTCTGAAAATGTCTTTGTCCCCCCCCTTTTTTTTTCTTTTTCACTGAGCCATGACTTAAAAATATTTGGGCGAATCACCTTAATCTTTTTTCATTATTGTTTAATACTCCCTACTACAAACAGGCATTTGAGTTTTGTTTTCTTACTATTTCAAAAATAATAAATACTTGGCTAATGTATCCTTTTCTTCCTCACAAACAGCATTGCTATGACTATCCTCATACATGTTTCTATGCCTCCCGCACTTAGTACACCTAGAAGGCAAATTTCAAGACATGGAATTACCAGATCTGTGCATGCACATGCTCATTTTAAAAGTATGGCTAAATGCCCCCTAAGTGCAGGTAGCAATCTAAACTCCACAGTTAAAGAAAATGTTCATTTTCCCACATCTTCTCTTTGAACATTGCCAATGTGATAGTTGGAAATCCTAACTCATAATTCCTAAGGTAGCATGAGTGCCAGAACAATGGCCCACCAAAGATGCCTGCATGGCAATGGCCAAAGCTGTGCACATCTCACTGCACACGGTAGCAAGCGTGTGGTACTGCTGGGGCTCTACCAGAAATGGGGAGGGGATCCTGGGCCTTGGTGGTGGGCCCAGAGTAATCAAAGCTCAAGGCTCCCTAGGAGAAGGATGCAAGAATTTAAGAAAGGATGATGTGCTGGGTGTAACAATGACACACAGAGGGACAGGAAGACACTCCCCTGCCAACTGTGAGCAGAGGCAGCTCTAGAAGCTGCAGAGGGCAAGCAGCGGCTTCTGCTCTCCAGCCTCCAGCTGGAGTCCAGCCACACAACTCACTCTAGACTCCTGGCCTCCAAAACCGTGAGAGGATATGGTGTACTGTTTTAAACATTTGAATTTATGGCAATTTGTATAGCATCCAGAGCAAGCCAATGCAGTCAGTGAGAACAAGTTTTTTTTTCTAATTTTATTGTCTGCATATTACTTTCTGAACGTTCCTTTTATAAATGTCTTTTCCCCATTCCCTAGAGCGTCCATAAGACTTTTTTGTAAGTCTTGTTAACTTGAGAATGATTGTTTTTGCCTCATCACCACAAACAAATTCTTGTCTATTTTTCTAGGGGCATAAAGCACACATCTAATATAATCTTTTCAAAGGCACATTCAAATGTTCAAAAGCCAGTGATTAAAAATGTCATTACTTCCCTGTCTATGGAAAGGCACATTTAGCATTTATTTCATTCCCATATGTTTAATCTACTCTTTTGATCTTATCAATTTAATTACTGCAACACAGTTTCCCATTGGATCAGACAAGTATCTCATATTGTTATTCAAAAAGTATATTGGTTTTTCTTGCACACTTTCAAGTCTAGAGATTTTAGAACAGCCAGGCGAATTCTATAAAAGAACAGGCTGGGGTGATGATGGGACCTGCCCTCAATGTGTATGTTAATTTCATGAGAATAGATACTTCTCTGACATCACATTCCCATCCAACAATTACCTTTTCCTTTCTAGTTGTTCTGATTCTTCCGATTGTTCAGTAAAGCTGCAAATGTATTACACAGTTCAGCTAATGTTTTCTTGGATAGCTGAATGGCTTGTTTCTGTTAGCAGGATTTTTTCCCCATTTCTTATTGTAATTGTTTATTATAGATAATAAGAGATACAACATATTTATAAGTGTATCCTCAGTCCAGCCAATCTTCAATACCTTCACACTGGTTTGAAGATTTTCAGTATTTTATACATAGATACTATTGAACAAACTGCAATTAGTACCAGTTTTATCATTGAAAAAGTATATAGCTGGAGTTATAGAAATGGCTCAGTTGTACAGCACATGCTTAGAATGTGTGAGACACTGGCTTCAGTACCCAGCACCTAAAGTAGTAGTAGTAGGAGTAGGAGTAGGAGTAAGAGCAGGAGGAGGAGGAGAAGGAGGAGGAGGAGGAGCAGGAGTAGTAGTAACAATAATAACAACATAAAAAATTTTAAATGTAGCTATTATCTACTTTTCTTAACTTCTCGTTGGACAAAGTCAGTTATCTTGAACACATTCACCTAGCTCTTTACAGCCTCCTTGCATTCTTCAAATGAGTCTCACATCCTGTAACAGCAGCTATGACTGGATAAAGCAGCAAGTCCATGCCAGGTAGTACAGAAAGGAACATCTGAACTACAAGAAAGCTGGGTGTGCAGCTCAGTAGCACAGCTCTCATGTAAAATGTGTGAGGTCCTGGGATTAATCATTAGCATATAGATCTTCCCCAAAGAGGTATGGAATGTATAACTTTATTTTCCCCAAGTATATGAGATAAGAATCCATCAGAAGTAGACATGAAGAATTGAGTGAAGAAGGAAAGATTAAAAATGCATGAAGGAAACACAGAAGATGTAAGTTCACAGGAAATTGAAGCTGAGTGTTGTGGTGCATGTCCAAAATTCCAGCACTCAGGGTGCTGAGGCAGAAGAATCACTGTGAGTTTGAGGCTAGCCTTGACTACATAGTAAGGTTAAGATCAGTCTGAATTACACATTGAGAACCTATCTCAAAAGGCAAAAGAAGTTGAAAAGGAATGTGGGTCCCCAAAATAGGGTGAGATGCTGCCCTTCAGAAAGGACATTTTTCCTGTCCTTCTAGGAAGAGAGAAGATAAGGATGCTAGAAGTTGTGAGACCCAATAGTATCTGCAACAAGGTATTTTCCCTTACACACACACACACACACACACACACACACACACACACCATGCCAACTGGAACCAGAAGTTTCTGACCACCAAGGCAGCAATGGGAATTCCATGTAGCCTTGCCTTTGGACAGATGGTGACCTACACTGAGTCTTTTATAAACACTGGGTCAGGTCACATCCTGCAGCAGGAGATGTGGGCACCACTGGGAAAGGGTCTGAGGAAACCCAGATCTGCAGGGTCCTTGGCTGACCCCAGCAGCCAGCTCATGGGCAGGGTGCACAGCCTCTTGTCACCTTCAGGGCAGGTGAACAGAACAGTGATTTCCGCCCTGGCCCATCCCCCAATGGACCAGTGCCCCAGGAGGAGCCAGGGCAACAGGGCCGCTCTTGTTTCCCTGCAGGTTCAATAATCTGGTTTTCATTGACTGGAGTTTTCAAGGCTCTCCCACCACATTTTTCTTTAATTATGATAAAAGAGAGTAACTTAATCAAGCATAAATCCTGTTGAAATAAGCAAGAGAAAATAAAGGGGTTAAGTCTGGAGAGCGGGGAGGGTGGAAACCCTACCCACAATCCTCTGAATTTGGGAGAGGGCTTCTACAGGCCACGAAACCCAGCTAATTAAAATGCAGCCTGGTCCCCACCCAGATTCAGTCCTAATCCTGCAGCAGGAAAGAGACACAAACCCAAGGCGTAAGTTGCTGCAGCAGTACCTAGAAACAAAGCCAGGCTTTGCCAAAGGCAGGTCCAGCTCTGCAACCCGGTTCTCCAGCCCCCTGAGTACTGACCAGGGTGTGGACCTTCTTAGCTCACCTGGGTAAGAAGGAAGCCTGCTCATGTGTACATGAGCATGCATACATGCACACAGTAACATGCAAGTGTGTATGTGTGCTTTCATGTGCACATGTATGTGCAAAGATTTGCAGATATGCACTTCAGTACAGCCCAGAGAGGAGCAGTTCTCAAAGCATCTAGCAATCAACAGTAGTCCCTAGGAAGTCTGCAGAAATGCAGAAATCCAGGTCTATTACAGGCCTATAGAATCACATACTAGGGGGGAAGAGAAGAGCTGGGAAATTTTTAAGTAAGTGTCACTAAAATTTGGGAACTGCTATTAGTTAGAGCACATGTCTGACATAAGGATGACCAAGTACTGATTTAGAAGATGGGATGGCAAATGTGTTCCTTCATTGGAACAGCCATTTTGACTGTTTAATGCCCTACAAAGAACATTCAGGCTCCATTAACGACTAGGAGTCTTAGTGCACATGGGCACCAACTCCCTCACCTTCCATAGCAGCCCTAAGAGTACCTTCAGCTTCCTGATGAGGTAAGTGGAGCACAGAAAGGTTGAGCAGATTGGCCGAGGTGCCACAGCAAGTAGGGGCAGGACCAGAAATTACAGCCAGCACCTGGCTCAATGTCTACCTCCTAAACATACACTATGCCAGGCATCTCCCAGGGGTGCAGGTTAGCAGGATTATGGTTCCCCTCTACAGTGACTGCCAAGGACAGATGAAAGCCAGGTGTGGGGCTATGGGAGCCAGGCAGGACAGTTGGTCAGTCCACCAGAACATGCACCTGTGTAGGGATGCCAGCACCATCTAGGGCTCTGGACAGAGCATGACTCAGTCTGTACAGGAGCACTTCCACCTTTTGCACAGACTGAGGATGGCAAGGCACCTTCTGTTTCTTCTAGACTAAAGGTCCTAGGGATTAGGTCATTTCTCCTTTAGATAAGAATGGATGGGTGTTTGAGCCACCACTGAGAACATACCGAGAACATACCTCCAACTGGAGAGTCCATCACCAAGAAAATAACTCAGAGCAGATCCAGCTTTCCCCAAGCCCACCCAGAGGGGCTCAAGCTCCTGCAGTCCCGAGTGCAGGTCATCACTCTGGATGGAAAGGGCAGCTCATACTGAAGGCAAGGGAGGGAAGGGTGTCATTTGCAGAGGCAAGTTCAGACCAGAACTGCATGGCGTGAGGAAGGCACAGTAAGAAGATACAGTTAGGATGGAAATATTCAAATTTTCCTAGCGACTTAACACAAACGCCACCAAGAATCACAGCTCACTACCACTAACCCTGAAGATTGATGAGCTTATACCAAAAATTGATACGGAAATGCAGGGACCAAAAACAGCCAAAACAATTCTGAAAAGGATCACAAATTCCAGAAGTTGAGAGAGAAGTGACTCGCACATGTAGACGGAATAGAAATCAGGGAGTACAAGTAAAACTTTCCATTTAGGGTCAACTGCTTTTTCACAAGAGCACCAAGACAATTCAGTGGGGAAATAGAACAAGTTCCCAAAAACCAGTTATAGAGGCACTGGGTGTTCACATAATTGTCTGCATTACTTTTCTCGTTACTGGGACAAAATAGCTAACACCCACAAGTTAAAGCAGCAAGGTTTATTTGGGTTCCTCATAGTCTGTCGAGGTCTCTGTCGGCTGGCTCCAAGGCAGGGAGGTGTGGTAGAGTAAAGACAGTTCATGGCAGGACAGGCAGAAAGCGGTGACACTTCCTTCTTTTTGCCTTTTTTATTCCATCCAAGCTGCAAATATATTCATTGGTTGGTGCTACCCACACCCAAGGTGGGTTTTCCTTCTTCAGTGAGGCCATCAATCCAAAATTGTGCTAAACCAACCTGTAGACTAATCCAGTATCACACACCCATGATCCAGGCACTTCCAAAATCTGACCCCATGAGGCTTTGGGGACACATCTAAATATAACCATAACATACAGAAAAATGTTGAACCCCTTCCTCACAAAACACACCAAAAGTAACATACATCTTCCAGAAAAGGAAAAACTACTCACGATATGGGAAAAGGCATTTTCAAGTCATGTATTTAAAAAGAGGCTTCATAGTGGCTGGGGAGATGGCTCAGTGGAATAAGTGCTTCCCTGGCAAGTGCAAGGGCCTGAGTT
>NDGN011558582.1:10132-30792 GCA_002564285.1 Tympanoctomys barrerae | reverse complement strand
TTATTTATTTATTTATTTATTTATTTATTTATGGTACCAGCGATTAAATTCAGGACCTTGCACTTGCTAGGCAAGCACTTATTACACTGAGCTATCTCCCTGGCTTAACAATGTTATTTAATACTAAGATTTCTTTCTTTTTTGTGTATTACTCCTTACCATTTTTTTTTCTGTAATTCTCAGTATATTTGGTCAGGATTTTGCTTGCATTCTGAGACATTTTGGCAAAGTCTAACCAAACATTATAGCATCTATCTCTTTTGAGGTAAATCATAGCAGATGTTCCTTCATGACTCATTGGAAAGCATCACAACCTCAATTTTATACCTCATAGCTGTACTACATTTACCTGTGTTGATTTAGATTTATCACTGTTCACGACCTTGAGCCAGGATGCTGTATTGACACAAGTGGAATAACATATGTATTTTTTGGTAGCAAGGAAGAAGATGAATTACTAAAATGCTGAGTGACCTACAATATTTAATGTAGGAAAACAAAATTAACACTTGAAAAAAATGATGTAGTATCACATAGTATGGAAAATCATGTTTATTTGTAATATGAATCTACTGAGAGATATTTTGTGTTGCAGGGATTCCAGAGGAAATAATACTAAGATACTATATTTTCCTTTTCATAAATGAAATATATAATTCCAAAACAAAAATTATTAAATTATTTTTAATTTCAATTAATTAATTTATTTGGTACAGAGTCTTGCTATGCATCTCAGACTATTAATGATCCTCTTGTCTCAGCCTCAACAGTGCTGAGCACCACCATGCCCAGTTTTGGTGGCCAGATCTGTGTAGGGCCCACATAGTTAGCACATGGTAGAACACGGGGCCTTGCACTTGCCAGGCAGGCATTAAGGCTGTCAAGCTATCTTTCCAGCCCAAAATGGATTTTATTCTATATATTAAAATCAGTCAAACAAAAATGTTGCTTTGCTTAAACTATAAGAAACAAACATTGAATTTATAAATTCAAAAGAGTCAATAAAATAATTGCTAGAGGGGTACACATGCATATCTTATTTGCTATCATTAAACAATATACATGTGGTCTATATTTGCTTTAAATCTAATTCAGAATCTGTGTATATTTTAACATTATTGTTTGCTACTGTTATTCTATTGCTTTTGAAATAATGTAACTCTTCTGAATATTTTGAAAATATAAGATAAAAATACCTCAGAATGTTGTATCCTCACTTATTTGGAAGAGCCAAAGTGAAAACTAGAGAGGGCAGACATGGAGTATGCATATATTATTGAATGCTACTACAACAAAATACCACACACCGAGTAATTTAGGAGGAAATTGTTCCTTTCTCATAGTTCTGAAAGGCTAAGAGCATAGTGTGATCATTTGTCCATTAACTAGTAAGGTCTTGGCAAGATACAAAGGGCCAAGAAAGCATGAGAGCTTAGGAGATCAAAAGAGGGTGTTCCTAACAAAAAGTCTCTACTCTCATAGTTAACATACTCTTATAAGAGTGGCATTACTCGTTCATGTTAGTTAAAGCCTCACAACTTAACCACCTCTTAATTGTCCCACTTCCCAATGCAGTACCATCTTTCATAAGTAGGCATTTATCATGAGTTTTAGCAAAATACTAATATCCAACCTGAAAAGTATTCAGTATTCAGGTGCATTTAACTTGTTGAGCATGGCAGAAATACATTTGCAGGTAGGCAGGAGCATTCTTGATATTCATTTCAGTTCATTTGCACTGAGCCAGGTGCCCATTCCTTTCTTTAAATTTTATATTTTGTGTACCTTTTCCTTGAGCTGACAAGATAGAGGTCCAGGCTGGGCTTGAATCAACAATCCTCCTGCCTCATTCTCCTAGTGTCCTGAGATTATAGACTTGCCCCGCAATGTCCAGGTTAATAGATACTTCTTCCTAATATCAAATGATTTGATTTCAAACATAAGCAGAGGGTTGGAGCTGCAATCCTCTGCTGGAGAATGTGCTTAGCATATGCAAGACAAAACGGTGTGTAATAGTTTATTCTGTGCATCATTGTTTTAAGTCCTCAAAAGTTTTGGAAATCTCAGCACTCAAAATAAATACTATTGTAAAATAACCATCAAAACATGTTTTACACATTTCTTAGTATCTTTTCTATCCGCATCTAATCTTTCCACATGCTGCTGATATTAGTAAGTATATTTTAATCTTATTGGAAAATCTCAGGAGGCCGAAGAAATTGCTTCCCTCGTCTGAGCAACATGGCAACTGATTTTACACAAAACCGTATTTGGCTGTTTTAAGCAATCAGGATCCATTGCTCTGAAGCAAGAGAACAAAAACCAAAAAGGTAAATAACATAATCCCATTTCTTATGACTTATCTCTGCAAAACGTGGGTCAAAGTATGATTTAAAAGTACACACATCGATAAATGTCTCCCTTACTATTGTATTTTTAAAATTGCATTTTAAACATAGAAAAACAGACATTAAAACCATTACAAGACAAAACACTTATTGTAAATGGCTGAAAAGAGAAAATAAAATCCTGCCATGCATCATTTAAAAGACACCATCCAATCTACTAAGGCAAGTAATTCATGTGAAAAATTAGATTTTAAGCTAACATATTTTATCTTTCTAACACATTCAGAATTTACATGTAGTTATACATATGCCAGCTAAAACATATTCTCTTGAAAATAAAATATACTTACTGTAGGAATAGACTCATATAAATTTAGGAGGAGGAGACCTAGAAGCTTAACTAATTCTTGCCTTACAGGGGGTGTTTCAAGCACTTCATTGTGCTTGGTAGCCTTTGATCCCCTATGAAATTTATATTCATGACAGTCTAACATAGAGAAGAGTGAATAAAATGAAAACATAAAGGACAATGGCCCAGGGGGAGTATAAACTTTCAGTTGTATTTAAATATCATTTTTCTACATAACAACTGTAATAATGCCCTGGATTTCAATTACTTTTTGCATTTAAGTTCCTCAAAGAATTTAGTAAAGTCAAACAAGCCTACTGGCTGTGCAAGTTAGTCAAAGAAAGGTAAATCTTTTTCATAGAAAGATAAATCAATATATAGTAAAAGTAGGACATTTTTCCAAAGCAAAATATCCTTTACCAGTTGAAAACTGTTTGAGACAATCAAGTTGTCCAAAGGGTACATGAATCAAGAAATAATATTGTGAGAAATTAGTGAGTGGATTAAACAATGATATTCACTTTAGAAAAGCAATGGGCATCTTTCTTTATCTTGGGTAAATTAAGAACGGAGAAGAAAATATTAGAGACCATTAAGGTTTTCCTACAATATTTTGTTCATTGGAGTAACATATGATAATGACTAAGACGTGATATAGAGAATTAGCCATGGAGAAAGTATTTTTTTTTCTTTGAAAAACAAAGAGCTGTCAGGCAAGGGAAGACATTTTGAGACTACTGCTATGTGACAATGACAAAAGGTTTCACAAAATCAAAAGTAAAAATTGTCAAAAAATATATATAAAGTATAATGAAAGTTGCACACTTCACCAAAACTGAAGTATATAGAAGTGTATAATAATGCAGGTCATTAATTAGAATTGTCAAGTACCAAAAAATGTGTCAAATTTTGAATATAAGGGAAGAATAAGATTTACTAAGTCCTATGTAATATACATGCAACATTAATCACATCATAAAGTAATGTGAAAAACATATATTGTTTTACCACACTTACTATTTATTAGCAAGATCATGATATATTGTAACATATTTCAAAAAATTAATGTTGATGATTTTTTTCAAATATTAAGTTTAAAAGATGATTAAATACTAAGAAAGCACTTCAATGACTCTCCCATTTAGAACACAAATTATCTATAATGCATGCTCTTGGAGAGCATTTATACACCAGGGATTCTGAAGATTATTTCATTGGTTAAAAATTCTCATTTGAGCATATTGCTCATTTAATCAGAAATATCTATTCGCAAGATAGAATATATTTAACATTTAATTACTGATTTTTTTCTTTTTAATGTATGTATTAGAAACATTTCTTCCTTTAAAATAATTAAAGAAATCACCAAAAGGTAAATGAAAACCCATGAACTGGGGAAAAAAACCATAGCCGACTCAGAAAAAGGACTTCTATGTAGAATAGATAAAGAATTAAAAAAGAAATCAGGGCCCACATGTCAAAAACCTAATCCACAAATGGTCATCTGAGATGAATACATGCTTCTCAGATGTAGAAATACAAATGGAAAGTAAATATATGAAAAAGCAATGTTCAGCAGCATTGGTCATTTGAGAAATGCATATTGAAACAACACTGAGATTACATCTCATCCCAGAAAGAATGTTTATTATCAAGAAGTCAGCTAGTAACAAATTCTGGAAGGGCTGTGGAGAAAGACAAAACTTTCTCCACTTTTGGAATTTATATTGGTACAACCACTGTGGAAATCGGTGTGTAGATATCTCAAAAATCTAGGACTGGCATTCCCATTCAAGCCAGCTAACCCCTCCTGGGCATCTTTCCAGAAGAAATGAAAACATCATTGCACAGGAATATATACCTATGTTTATAACAATTCAATTAGCTTAATTTTGGAAAAAATGCCAAAGTCTATCACCTAAGGAATGGATACAAAAGATATTGGGTTTTTTTTACATAGTAGAATATTGCTCAGCTACAAAAAAATGATAAACAAGAATTTTATAGGTAAATAGATGCAACTGCAGACCATACTTATAAGTGAAATAAATCAGACCTTCATGTGGAAACATGGTATGGTTTCCCTGGTATAAGAACACGAAAGAGTGGGCTAGGGAGATAGCTCAATAAAATAAGCGTTTGCCTTGCAAGCTCAAGGGCCTGCAGTCAATTCCTGGTTCTGCAAAAAAACAAAAACAAACAAAAAAATAAAAGAGTAATAAAATCTGAAAAGTACAAAAGAAAATGTGAAAGGGAAAGAAAATAAATGTGAGCAGGGAAAGAAGAAAAGAAAAAGGGGAAAAAGAAATACACATTTATAGTTAAACCATTAGTTCTACTACAGTTTTTGAGTCTGGATATATTCTATAAAGATGAAAGAAAGGAATGAATTACAGGGTTGTTAAATTGGTCACAGAGATATAAGGGTGCTAACACTGAGATTGAGGATAACAATAGACTGGAACTTCACAAGGTGAAAATTGAAAACGCTCTTATGGAAATTTGGGGTTGTTTTAACAGTACCTTGGGGGGTCATTAACATGAAAATTAATTGTATAATTACACTAAAACATATTGTGCAATTACACTAATATATTATATATAATACCTTTGATAATTGCACTGTTGATTTCTGCTGGTCTATTGAGGTGAGCAGTTAATGCTCAAATCTTTCTTTTTTATTTTTGGCCAATTTTTCATACCTTTATCTGGTAATCTACAAAACTAATTTGAAGTTAAAATATGCAATATGTTAACCATTTTGAGCTCATCTTTTATTAGTGAAATTTTGTATCATTTCTACTGCTTTAAATATTTATTCACTATTGTTTATGCTCTGTAATAATAAAAATTATATAAAATAAATAATTAAAACAAAATTTAACTATTACAGATTTTTATGTAACTTTAACATTTTATTTTTACTCAGAACTGTAGCATTTGCATTGCAATTTAAGAATTAAGAGGGGGAAGTATCAAAACATTGGATTATTTTGGTGTAATTGCAAAATTAATTTTAATCTTAGTGACTTCTCAAGGTACTATTAAAACAACCCCAAATTTCTGAGAGAGCTATTTCAATTTTCACCTTGTGAAGTTCCCACTGCTACTACTATCCTTAAACAGGGTAGGTATCCTCATTATATATCTCTGTGACCCATTTTACAGCCATATAAACTATTCCTTTGTGTTATCTTTATAAAAGATAACCAGACTCAAGAAATGTAGTAGAACAAATGGTTTAACTAGTTTTTAGAATATTGTAGTTATCCAATAAATGTTTAGCAAAGGAACTGACAAATGAGGACCTGAATACTTTGGCAATGGATAAATGATCTTACATGTGTACCAAGATCTGAGTGTTATTAATGTTGATGGTAGCTTCTTGATACCTTATTAGGGATTGAATTAACAAAGAGGAGATACTGTAAAGTAAAACAAGTCTAGACACTATCTTTGCTATGATATTTAAAGTGATATAATTTTACATCCCTATATTTATGCTGTGAGTAGCTAAGCATATTTTTATATACCTTTTATGAGTTTGTAAGTAGATACTAAGGATAGAATGTTATTTCTCTAGGGTCATGCAATGAGTGTGAATCACACAAGAAATTCCGACTCAGATCTTCAGATTCCAACTCTGTGTGCTCTCTTCATCAACAGTTTCAGTTCTGCTTGTTTGGCTACCTCCCTCTTCTGTTTTCTGCAGTATCATATATGAGTCATTAATTAACCTATGCTAATTTAATGTCCATTCCCTTCAATTGATACAAGGAAGTTATAGTGATTTCTGATATAGTTTTTTCTTAATTACATTCATAATTCACTTTACCATGTTTTATTACCTTCCTGCACATTTTCATTCTTTGTAAGCATTACCCACTACATTTCAGACCATGGTATGAAAAGTATTAAACAAATAGTAAGGTGGGACTCATTCAAAATTGAGTTGCATTTACTCACCTTTTCATCATGGTTAGTTATTGTGTCTTTATTTAAATTGTCATTTTCTCCCTGATACTTATTCTGTATTGGTTAACTAATTTCTCTCCATGTTTCTGTACAAACTACAATCTAAGGCAAGAATGTACCTGGATTTCAGCTAATCAACCTATTACTATAAAAGGAAATGGCGTATCTAGGATATTGTTTTGGAGGAGAACATCAATTTCCTGATAACACTGGAATTTGGGGTAAAATTTGTTGAATGAAATTACGTATAAATAGTCTTGTATTGACAATCTCATTATTCTATATTGTTTCTTTCTAGGGAAAGTAAAGATTTATTATTCACTTGGAATTTATCTTAATGAACTCTGTTTTTTTGTCGAATTTCATAGCTATTCTCGTTGTTATTTTTCATTTGATGAAAATATGGTGTATGTAGTAGACATAGATGTTACTGTTACTGGAAACTCTTCTGTAGTTTGCAAACTAATTTTATGACTGTTAAAAGTCAAGTATTATGAACATAGACAATAAAGAATTATTCTGATGGTACATTTTTACATGCTGCAAGATGAAATGTAAATATGATTCTTATTTGTTTCCAGAGGAGATTTATGCTAACATCTCACACTTACAACTACCTTCTGGAAAGTTTTGAATCCTATGAACACTTAAATGTCTAGAATTTATATTTCAATTCATAGCCTATGCATGTCATTACGATTAGTGGTGTCCCTCATATGTTTATGAAACTACAAATTCAATTTTCATACTCACAGAAATCCAACTCAAAATGCACAAATCATTACTTTCATGCAGTTGTATCACTCCTCAAATCAAGCCTATTCCCAAGCCTTGCTTATTCCAACTGTACTTTCTGTGTTTAAAGGGTATTTTCATTTCTTACTGATCAGAATTTTCACTTAATCTCATCAGTCATTCTCTCGTGAGCAATTGTGCTTATTTCTAAGCTTTTCTTTTTTTCTTTTTGATTATACAATTTGATAACCATAGTATCTAATATTTCTCATTTGTTTAGCATAATGCTAAATTGTAATGTCCTCTCTATGTACTGGTTGATACATTGTATCAATGTGAGAAATTTAGAGTTTTAATTAAGTGATTCAGCAGAGACCCAGGGATCTTACTTTGTAAATATCCTCATCCTATGCAAAAGGAGGGTGTGGACATTGTGTGAGTTCTACACCCACAGCCCTAAGGTAGCCTGCTTATAGTATAAGAAGAGAAGAGAGGCTGGCTAGAAGCCACAGCTGCTGCCCTTCTCTTTGCTGTTTTGTGCACCAGGAAAGCTGCTCTCTGCCATGGGTGCTACTCTGCCTTGCAGCCAGGCAAGTATNTCTGCACTAACTGTGAGCGAAGTAAACTTTTCTTCCCTAATTTAGGATGTCAGGTATTTTATCACAGCTATGAGAGAAAAAATAACCGAGACACTCTCATTGATGCTTACAGCGTCACAAGAGAGGTATTTCATGTTTTATCCACATTTCAATCTCCAAAAATCTGACTATTAGTGAGAAAATAGGATTTACTAAACTCATAAAGAAAGGTCATATTTCTTCTAGGCTTCACTTGGCCAAATATGACTGGAGTTGACACTATCAAACAAAACCCATAGGCTCTTTCTTATCTGCAGTGACATGTTCCAGGTACCTAGTGGGTGTATAAAATTACTGATAGCACCAAACTCTACACAGGCTGTGCTATTACTGTCACTTATGTTGCCTATGTATGGTCTTCTTGAAGGAATAGTTGATCTGCATCCTTGGCAGAACAGAATAAATTGATTGGTACAATATTTCACTCTACTCAGGAAAACATACAAATTAAAATTTAGCAATTGTTTTTTTTCTAGAATTTTCCATTCGTATTTCTAGGCCACAGTTGACTATAAATGAAGCTTCTGAAGTGTGAAAAAAAAACCTTCAGATAAAAGGAAAAGACTGTAGTATAATGCTACTTTATATTAATTCCAAATCAATCTTCAAATATTCTGACAAAGCCAATGTACTGCCTAAAACCAGCGAGCAGAATCTGATTGCTGATAGATTAAGTAGCTGACACACGTCAATGTTGCTCTCTATTCTTTTCTGTAAAATGGTCCTTTTACCATTAAAAAAAACTCAATCCCTTTCCCATGTTTCATAAGAAACTCTTTCCAAAATCAAGTTTTTGTAATAAAAAAATAAAAGAAAGTCCTCCCAACTCAAACTTTCAGAACTACCTCCTCCTTCTGAGACTCATTATTTGACTTTGTCACTTAGAAACTGTCATGTATATTACCTTATAAATGTTAATGTAATTCTATTTCCTGCAGAAAGTTATCATTGAATGCTTAACAATTACTGATCCATCTTTGGAGAGAAAGTAATGGATAATTAGTGAGCTAAATGATTGCAAAATAAAAAATATCATAAAATATGAGCATAATAATTTAGTATCAACAGAAAAGTAAATACATTAATATTGCTAGTCTTTAATCTTAATAAGTATTTGGTTAACCTTTAATATCTTAAAGGCAAAATGTTATATACTTTAATATTTTTAGAATTTCTATAATCTCAAAATTATTGAAATTAATATTTGTTAATTAAAAGATAAAAGAATCCCACCTAAATTTAATTAATAATTAATGTTTCCCTAAAAGCTTGGCTTTTTGATGTCAACCTTAACCTACTGTGATTTAACTTTAAAATAGCCATGTAGATTTAATTATGTGTTGGTCCCTAAAGGATACATTCATATATCAGTTTTCATCTCTTGTGGACAGATTATTTTCAGTTAAGTTACAAACCACTGAAAATCAATTTTTAATGGATATATTCACATAACCTTAACTTCAAAAGAGCAAAAAATTCAGGTGTAATACCAAGTGGCAGGTTATTAGCTATAAGTTCAATTTTGTGTTCTTTTGACACAAGATTGTGTCACCGATGAGGAGGTGAGCATTTCCACACACATTACACTGAACAGAAAATTATGGATCATGAAAGGTTGAAAGCATCCAGCATTGAATTTATGGAGGCTCGGGAAAAAAAATCCACTAACAATGACATAAAAAATGCTAAAACAATAGTAAATTTCTAAGTGATAATCAGAAAAGTAAAGTGTACGATTAAGTTGAATCTCCATCACTAACTCTACTAGTCAACATATAAGAGGGCTTTAATATGATGTATCAGTTTTCTCAAAATTCAGCAATGGTAGGACAGTATTTTCAATCTGCCTCGGGCAGGGAGATAGCTCGGTAGAATAAGTGCCTGCCTGGCAAGTGCAGGATCCTGAGTTCAATTACTGGTACCAGAAAAAAATAAAATAAAATATATCTGCCTCATAATAATTTATTCTCATGCCTATTTTTCTGTATTTCAGAAAAATTTTAAAATACTCATGTGTTTCAAATTTTAATAAACCTAAATTTAAATTAACATGGCTAATTATTCAATAAGTGCGGTTGCAAAAAGTATGAATTTCCATCTCATGAGTCTAAATTCCTTACTTAAGGGTCTGCCAAAGTTGCATTTATTAATGTCAACGTTACAGAGCTAGTGAAAATAAGAAAATTTGTAATGACTATAAACAAGTCTGTTATAACTGTGAGGCCTAATTTTAAGAAATAATATGTATCACAATAAAGGAAATAATTCAATCATTAGTTTTACAATTATCAATTGAGACTATTTTTATTAACAATTAAAATAATTTGCATGAATATAGAAGTTGGTTCCTAAAAATCCAATATATTTTAATTCAGAATTAAGTTATTATATTGCAGAAATAAATAGAAATTAAACTGATTTTAAAATATTCACTAGGTAATAAAGGAACATGAAAAATATATGAAATCTTTACAGAATTAATGTTTAGTCCCATAGTTCATCGTAATTGGTTTTTCAATCCTCCCAGAACACACACAGACTATCATATGTCTCACAGAATTGTATGGAGAGTATTTAACAAATACTGTAAGGGTTAATAAGTCACACGTTAGATATAGGTGGGAGAAAATTTTTTCGTTTGATAACAGAAAATGAGTGCTATTTCCACCCAAACCTAGGGGATAACTTTAGTTCTATGTAAGCTTCGGACATATCCAAAGACAAAAACAGAATTTATTTCATTGAAAACATTTGTGTATTGATGTAATGACCTAGAATTCTGCTTACTTAGCATCATGGTGAAAAGGCATTTTCTTCTTTTCAACTTTGTTTATATCCTAGAACATAAGGCTCTTTCTAGCACGTAAAAATGGCTGATTCATGTTTATTCTTAAATGAAAGTTACTTTCCAATATCAAGTTACAATTTTCACTATTAAGGTACATTTGAAAACTCAGTCCCGTCCTTTCTACCCAGAGGAAACCCTGAACTATTTAATCTTACGGACACGTTTATAACTAACGCTTCTCGTTGCTTGAGGCTCAAGTTGAAGTACCCATCCTTTCTAGTTAAATGTGAGTTAATCTTTACAGCCAATTTTGTTCTAGGCTGAACATGAATTAATTTTTCTAGCATTTATCATTGAGGAAGCTATTTGACAAAAAAGTAATATATAGTGTGTGTCTGACTGAAGAATGAATGCCTATGGTGATTAATTATTTCAGACTATATTTTTATACTTAAGATAATTTGAAAAGTAAAGATTTAAATTTTCTATCAGTAATTTTATTTCAGTATGAAATTTTTTAAACCCAAAGTGGGCTTAAATGGAACCAAATTAAATAGACTTCCATTGAACTAAAATAATCCTTGAAGTGCTATTCTTTTTAGAAGTTTCAACTCGGCTCTGGGCAATGTAAAGTTCACAAAAGACCTGCACTAAGAAAATGTGTGATGTTTTCCTTTTTGCTGGTCATAATACATCACCATTATCTCACTCCTAAACTTCTTTGTTCATGTTATGTAAGCCCCTTCTTACTCAGTAAACAACTGTGTTTTTCTCTTTCTAGCCTTCAAGTTTTACACCTTTGTAAATCTTTAGAAGGAACTATGATGCTTAGGCCTCTACCTCACTGCTTCTATAAATGAAAATGAGCCTCAAAAGAAAATAATAAAACTGCAAATCTTGAGTGTCAATGTGGAACAGCAAGCAATATTGTTTAATGACTGTCCAGAGCTATGATACGGTGACACAGAATCCACTTCTATGCATGTAGTGTTTCCATTATACGTTTGTCAAAATGCATTAAAATATACAATAACCTTCACAGGAGATACTTGTGCATTATAATAGAAGCAAATAGTGTAGGAGAAAAAGCAAATCGAAATGGGCTTTTTATTTTAAAAGAAATAAAAAACAAAACAAAAACTGAGTTGAGTCATTTAAACAATAAGATCCCCAGAAGTTTTCAGGCATTGCTGTCATGTTATAGGTAGAATTTATTTACTTAGTTGCTCATTTTTTGAGAAAATGTCTTAATGGAATAATTCTTTCGTATTTTAAATTTGATTCTTTTGTTTTATTCTCCTTTATTTTTCATTTTCATTTATAATTGTAAAAACATATGAACAATAGTATGCTGTGTTGTATATAGGTATGTTGTGTAATAACCAAATCAGGGAGTTTATCATGGATATTGCCTCAAATATTTACTATTTTAATCTAGTAAATCCATTCACAATCCTTTTATCTAGATATTTTATATAGACAATATGATGATTTTAATTGTAATCAGGCTGCCATGTCATAAATACCATAGATTATTCCTGCCATGTAACTCTAATGTTGTACAAGTGATAGATATCTCTATACAGCTTCCTAATCTGTAGCACCCAAAACTTTGATGGTGACTCTACTGGTCTCTACATCTACTCAACATTTCCATTAGGCACACAGAGGTCATACTGCTTTCGTTTTTCTGTGCCTACCTTATTTTCCTGACATAATGTCCTCTATCTTAATCCTTGATGTTTCCAATAGCAGTTTTTCATTTCTCTTCTGACTTAAAACTATAGTATTCCATAGCATTTCATTCCTCTCTCTCTCTGTCTCTCTCTGTCTCTCTCTCTGTCTTTCTCTGTCTCTTTCTCTCTCTCTCTCTGTTTCTATCCATTTAGTGATATAGTTATGTATCTAGAGAGATGATTGTCAGAGTATTACAATAAAAATAGGAGGACAGATAATTCTATGAATACTAATTTTATTTCCTTTGGATGTGTGCTGAGTAGCAGAAATTTATAAATTTATAACCAGCAAATGTGTATTGGTTGAAGAGTACTAAATCTAAATGTATTGAAGGGAGGTGTGTGGGTTTACCAGAATGGACATGTGGGGATTATGAAGCATCCTAAACATCTATCATCATCATCTGTGTCAGTTTTAGTTCTCTGAGAAATATACAATCAGGTTATATTTGGTGTGTAGGAGATTATTGGGTGAACACCTGTGAAGAACCAGATAAGGCAGAAGTTTCAGGTAAGCTGGGTAGGAAGATTCCCAGAATACATCTCAGATTTAATATATGACCAGATAATTATGAAGATAGGTAGAGGTACAATGCCAAACTTTGTAAGAGTGGTCAACATTATGACACCTATGGGACTTAGTCACTGGGTGGGGACAGCTGGCTAGAAACAATGTTTTATTATGATTGTATTTTATAGATCTATAGAGAAAGGATGTAGCCATGGAATTAAGTCATATTCTTTGTAATATATTTTCTTATAGTAGCTGAGAAGCATATTTTTATACCACTATGAAACTGATTGAGAAGAATCATGTGGAAAATTTGGGGTTCATGGAAATGTACTATTATCTTCAATGCTGTGGTAGATTAAGCCGCAATATATTTGTCACAATGCATCAAAATGCACAATAAACTAATTTTGTATGAAAACTTCATTTAAAGTACCAATTTCTAAAAAGTGACATTATTTACTATTATTTGTTCTTTTTCAGTGAATCATATGCTATTAGTATTTTTTTCTAATCATACTGTAAGAAATTATTCTGTCATTACCTTTCTTCCAAAATATATATTTAGTGGTTTTACTTAGCAAAGGCTTATGAAAGCAAAATGTGTAGTCTTGACCTGAAAAAAGTGTTCATTCTCTGATTAAGTGACGGTTAAATAGAATTCAAATTCTAGATTGACATCTATTTAGAATATATTACTTTGAAAGCATTGTTCAACTTTCTTATGGCATCTATTGTTATAAAAGAAAAATTTGTCATTTCATCAGTATTTAACACAGACTTTACATTTTGTTCTATTATTTTGGTTTAATGAGGCTCTTTGTAAATTATTTTTATAATCTCTGCTGGAAACATGCTGCTATTTTAATTTTTGGCCTCATGTCCTTATTTCTGGAAAATATTCAGATTATTTGTATAGGACTATATTTCCTCTCTATTCTGTTTACCATATTTTTGAGAACCTCAACTTGGTGTTCTTAATCTTGAACAAAATAAACTGCTGGATTTATGGAGGAAAAAAAATCTAGCAGCAGAGCTGAAGAATGAAAGTCAGAAAATGAAGCAAAACATGAGGAACAAATCAAAACACATGAGACAAGCATATCCACCGAGTATCCCTGGAGACAGAAGTCTTCTTTTGCAGCTGAGCATCAGACATGGCACTTGTATACCCAATGTCTTTAATGCCACACCCTAGATACTGGATTTACTGCCATGTCCATGTGGTTGTAGGTGACTGCATATATATATATATATATATATATATATATATATATATATATATATGTATTATAAAAAAAGCTAAATATGTATGTGTCCTAATCAGTATATACAATAGAATATAGATTCAACCTTCTAAAAATTCTCAAAATGTGAGATATTTCCTTTTTTTTTTCTTTTTGCGGAACTGGAGATTGAACTCAGGCCCTTGCGCTTGCCAGGAAAGTGCTTATTCTGCTAAGCCATCTCCCCAGCCCCAATATTTCCTAATAGGTAGTAATTTCAGAACTTCAATTTCCTTACAGAGAAGACATTATAGTTAAATAATCTGAATATCTTTCACCCAAAACATCCTTTTGAAAATCAATGTATCTGTTCCTCAGAGGATCAGAAATGTACATTCTTCTCCAACTCTTAAATTATTGGGTTTTTCCTGAGCCAGATCTCCATCACCTTTTATCTCCTCTTATGATCTCATCCACATATAATACAACCTGTGTGCTAAAATGCAAGTACAGTCTTCATTAAAATTGTCTAAAATTTAGAAAGGAGAGTAGATAATCTTTAAGATGAACACAATATGCATTACAATGTAGTTATATTTCTAATATACTACAGATGAAAAGTATCACATATCTTTAATCACTTATATCTGTAGTGATTGTACACTCCAGATATCACTGTGTATGATGAACTAAATTTACTCCACCTTGTTCAAAATTATCTCAATTCTTGGTTTACTTTACTCTTCCTAAATTTATTCCAGTATTAATTCTTAGCATTTCAGTACATGTAAACATAAGAGTTGTGATGTCTTACCTTCTCAGTTGTTTCTCTCACACATACGGCCTTGTTCAATAACTCTAGTAGCCATGGTCCTTTCCATCTCATGATCACGCTCATGGCCTATTCAATATAAGCATCTATAAACCTCCATTAATCTTTTCTGTGGCTTGACTTTCTTAACACCATCTATTTACTTTCTGAATCACTTCATCTTCATATTTGTCTGTTACTGAACGACAAGGGTACCTTCTACTAGTGGTCCACATAGCAGCTGCTTGTCTGAACTGACCTGAGTAAAGTAGATGGTTAACTCCTTATGTTTGCATCGGTACCCTTCTTGTTTTCTTGGCATCTTTCAGACAATCTTTGCTCTAAGTAAACATCACTGGTTAAGTATAAAGTTAGTGCCTGAACTTCTGATGAGGGAGAAACTGAGATGTACTTGTTAGGCTACATAAATTAGGCGGTGTTAACTGAAGAAATGAAATCATGCACATACATTGTTCATGTGCAAACAAAATTCTAATATAATTAGCCATTGCTGAAAACCTTGGTGACAATTAAGACACTAGAGAAATGGAGAATATATGTTCATATCAGGCAATAGTAATGTATTTGACTTAAAAATATGTAGCCCTATATGGAGAAATTAGAAAGTAAAATATTCAGTGCTGGCCAAATAGCTCAGTGGATGAAAGCACCTGCAAGCAGTCACAGGGGCCTGGTGTTAGATCCCTGGGCCTGCCACCCCCAGGGCACACTGAGATGGCAATTCAGACCGGGCCTGGTGGCGCGTGTCAGCAATCCCCGCTCTTGGGAGGCTGCAAACAGGAGGATCACTACAAGTTCTATCTAGTAGTGAGACCCTGCAAACCCTGTAAACTCTTCCTAAAATATAAAACAAAAAAAGTAAAATATTCAACAATATATACTGACTACTACTGACATTGATCGGAGAGAAATGACTCTAAATATTAGATAATTCATCAAGCATTATAAAACAAGTGACAATAATATGAAATAAAAACTTTTCTGTCTGAAAACTTTCACATACCTTACAACCAGAAATAAATATAAGGAAAAAGATCCGGTTGCAAAAACCAGTTCGGGTTATGGATTTAATTATGTTTTCATCCTCCTATTTAGATAAAAATGGAGTGCAGTAAACTACAAATGCTTAAACTAGGTTGTAAATAAATGTTATAATAAGCATATGATCCAAGAAGAGAACACATTGCTCCCAACAAGATTGGGAATATTGTCATCACTCCTGAAAGAGTTATTGTGCTCCTGCAATCTATACCTTCTCTAACACACTGCATAGCAACAGGAAACCTGCCATCTGTCATTATAAACACCAGTGAATGAATTTTAGTGTCTTAGAACACAGATCAAGTTGAGAATATAGGGCCTACTTGAATTTATATCCCTTGAAATGTATGAAGTATCGCAGGGAAAAAAGCCAAGGTAATGACTTTTCAACTAAATTATGTTTCCAAATAGGTATAGAGAATTAAAAAGAAAGAAACACAGATTTTTTTTTAATGTACTTGGTACAGGGTCTCACCAGTCAGCTCAGACTCATAGTGATCTTCCTGTTTTCAGCCTCCCCAGCACTGGGATTACAGGCCTGAACTGCCACAGTCACTTGTGGTGGCCAGTTCAGTGTCCCCCCGGCCAGGCCAGTGTGGCATGTGGTGCCAGGGATTGAATCCTGGCAAGGCACTTTGTCAGCTGAGCTATCTCACTGGCCTCTGCCACACAGATTTCGCAATCACATAAATGTAGAATTAAATTATTTACACCTCAGCATTAATTTTTCATGTGATTTCTGGCACAGATATATGCTGATATTAAAGAAGTAAACTATCTATGGATTTTTGAAATAATGATATTACAAAAACAAGGAAAAGCCTTTGGGCAAGCCAAGTAGCTCAGTGGATTAAAGTGCCTGCAAGTAGGTGCAGGTGTAGGGGGTTCAATCCCCAGGCCTGCCATGCTGGCCCCACACCCAGAGCATGAGGAGACTGAAATTGAGACTGGGTGTGCTGGCACACTCCTGTAATCCCAGCTCTTGGAAGGCTATAAACAGGCAGATCACTACGAGTCTGATGTAGTAGTGAGACCCTGAACACCCTCTAGACAGTTCCCTAAAATACAAAAAAGAAGGAAAGAAAGAAAGAAAGAAAGAAAGACAGAAAGAAAGAGAGAAAAGAAAAAAATCTTCATTGTTTGTGACCACAATGATCATACATGCTTCTGACCTTCCTTGTCCAGAAGGCTGGCTCAGTAATCTTATCAGTTATCAATACATAATGAATGGAAGCAAAAATCAGAGCATAATGAAGGGTCATCCCCAACCCTTAGGATTCAGAGCTCTTTCTATATCTGTCCTGCAGTGTTTTTAATCAATGACACTGGTTGGTCCAATGGCTTAATGGTAAGCATACATTTAGCTCTCTGAGGAAAAAAAAATAACCCTGATTTGTAGTGTTTGTGACTGTTCCTATGGGCAAACATTCCCAAGTGAACAACTTCAGACCATCCGTAATATTCTCTGATGATTTTCCTGAAAATTTAGCTCATTTGTTTGGAATCTTTTCTTGCACATGATACAATATTACCCCTACAACCAGGAGAAAATCTAAAAGCTATAGCTACGTATGACATGCAATTTTATGGGATGTGTTGTGGTAGGTGGTAGTTTTACTATCTCATTGAGATAAAGTGCATCTTCCTCTAGTGATTGTGAATTGAAAAAAAGACCCACATACTTTGTAGAGAACAGAAATGTTCAGGTGACATTGTTTTATCTACCTCAAGTTCCTGTACCATTTAGGTAATAAAATTTACAGTTTCTAAGCATTATAGTTTTGGGTTGTGATGTCTTAGAGTGTCTTACTTTCCTTATAAAGCTGAGTGATCATCAGGCTCCCAAGTCCTTGTTTTTGTATTCTATCCTTATGGAGATGTTGACATCCTGGATTCCAATTCTGTGATTTTTTGTTTGTTTTGTTTTCCTTTGTTTTTTTACCTATTTGTGAATGACCTGGTATCTATCTAGAGATATAGGACTTGATTTTGAAATCTGTAATATGATTTGCTTATTTGTGTCTTTCTCTCTGATTTCTCAGTAGAGAAACCAATATATCTGGGTGATAGAAAGTGATATAAGTGAAAAAAAACTACTAAATAACACACATATAACTTAAGTACAGCATGTTGAATAGAAGTTAGCATTGGCTGTGCAGACCAAATTTCATTTAAAATTTCCTGAAATAGCCAATGTAAAGAACTTAACTCATACATCAGAAATAAATATTGGGAAATTTGCATAAAAGTAATTTCTCCATTATAGAACTTCAATAAAATTATAAACATTTTATTACTCCAAAATATTAAAATCATAACATGGATTAACAAATGATAATCTATAATCACAACGTTTTTCTTAAAATATTTTCTTCAATAAACACTTAAGTACTTATTATACAACAAGCACAGTTTCAGTTAGTAGGGGCAAATTAGTGAAGAACGCAGAACTACTTTTCACCTTCAATGGGGTTATAGTCTAATTTAGGACTTCAAAACCTACATACATGTATATATATGTATACACGTTACACATATATCTCTTGATGTATCTGTCATCTTATTTATATAATAAAGACATATACATATAATTAAACACTTTATAATAACTGGATTATAACCAGAAATTGATGTGTATTTATACATAGTAGAAGATTTTATTAGACTGAATGGGAGAAAACGTGCAGGCAAGGAGTATTTCAAAGAGAAGCATTTTGAGATATTGATTTAGACAGAATTTATAGGAAAGGAGAAGAAAAATTATTTGAAAATTTGGAGAGTATTTCATGCACAAAAGATCATTTATGTAGCCTACATGATAACCAATTTGGCATATTGAAAGGTCACGGTTATTTACGTGTAAGGAATATGTAAAAGGAAAATCTTTGAACAAAGCATGAAAGCAGTAGTCAATGATAATTTGCTAGTGAAAATATTGGTCTCACTGATATGAAACATACTAATCAGTGGAACTTATGAAATGTTATGAGGCAGAGGGGAATGAAATATTACATGGAGTTAAAGCTGCTTATCTACTCAATTAGATATGAAGAAGTTATGCTAAATTATCTGAATTTGTTCACTGTGTTCACAAAATTTCCTTTAGTTAAAAGAGAAAGGGTGGACAGTCTGTTCTAAAGTGATAGCACATATCCTATTCGCAGTCCTGGCTGTGAAGATGGAGATCAGTAGGTAGAGTGTGCTGCAGCTCCTAGCATGGCATATAGCTGTGAACACAGAGCAGGCTCAGAGAGGTGTAAGCATCCAGGAAATGTATCTGTCTCCAAGCCTGCTGTGGAAATGTACATAGAAATTATGTCCAGTGGGGCTCTGCTTTAATTTCTGGTGTCCATAACTGAAAAACAATATATTGATGTTGATTTAAGCCCCGAAGTTTATGGTACTTTGCTTTAGCAGTATGCAAAAACAGGTCCTATCATGGAAGACCACATATCCTTGGATAGAACTTCAATTTTGTTCTAACTTTAGAAGAGCACATCAGACCACATTAAGGATGAAAATAATACTGTATGTTTTTTTTGATTTGTAAAGATATTCTAGGTGATCCTAGAGAACGGAGCAGAGGGATGTATAAGTACGAAAGACTAGTTTAGAGGATTGTCTCAGTTACTGTTCTCTCATTGCTGGGGCAAGCACCTGACACTCAAAATGAAGGAAGGAAAGGTTTATTAAGTTCATAGTTTGTGGAGATTTCAGTCCATACACATCTGGCTTCAAGGCAGACTGGCATATGGCAGAGGGCAGCAGTCCATGGTAGCAGAAACTAGAAAAACAGCAAGAGCAAATGAGGAGAGGTGGCAACAACGGCTGCAGAAAGCAAGTCTGTCTCCCTTAAATTGTATTCAGGCTACCTACCTCAGGCTAGGGATAGTACTCACTCCCATCATCCCAGCAGCATTCACACCGACAATCCCAATAGATCAAGAGTTAATCACAAGCTCTAGAAGTCCACCCCATGAGGCTTTGGAGGAACAACTAGGCACAAACCATAACAAGGATATTGCAATAGCTTGTATGAAAACATATACAATCATGGCTAAGGATTGGTTAGTTAAAGAGAAAGAGTGGACAGTCATTCCTGTGGAAATGACAGTATGTTGTTGCACCACAGATACACTTTAAAGTGCCTTGTTTTACATATGCAGATAATTACATACAAAATGGGTAACTGAGTATTTAAAAAGGATTTGGGAATTCATGAATGCCTTATGGTTTATACCTAGATGTTTCCCCAAAGACTTGTGCACACATAGGTGGGGCTTTGAGGAGATGATTTGATCATGACAACCCAATACTCACTAGCAGATCTTTGCACTAATGAACTTGTAGCTGGTAAGATGATGATGGGACGTGAAGCCTGATTAGAGAAGATGGGTGTCTGGAGCATGGTCTGGAACAGTCCACCTCCCTCTTTTGATCTCTCTCTCTCTCTCTCTCTCTCTCTCTCTCTCTCTCTCTCT